>APFE030358903.1:140958-175290 GCA_000404065.3 Pinus taeda | reverse complement strand
CATCTACAGATCAGCAAGTGAAAGAAACAGAAAACACACAAGTGACACCGTTATTTTTGGACAACTCGTCCCCGGAAAAACCCAACTTGGGAAAACCAGTGCAGCAATTCTGAGGGTTGTTTTACTATGTAGTCTTTATGAGTACAACTGGATGCCAAACTGGCTCACTCGATAGAAAAAATGTTGCACTATGATCTGTCACCTGTATTAGTTGCCATCAAGGACAACACTTGTCTCATAATGCCAACAATCTCCCCCTTTGAACTTGATGGCAAAGCTAACTTGTCATACTAAGGACTTTCGTTTGATTCCTTTGCACTGTCATGTATTCTATCGCATCTTATATCTCTTCTTGTAGATTCATCTGATTATATATATATATGAGATGTTCTTTTATGAGTGGGTTGCCATCAAGTACAACACATGCATCATAATGCCAACACATCTTGGTTAGGTTGTAGATTCCGAAGTCCAGTCATTTGGTACCCTGCACCAAGATATAGAGCCCTATATGAATTCCCTGAAGGTCAGACAGGGCATATTTTTGAATTCTTAGCTAGGAATCATGGTTGTAGACCACCTACTTAGAACCCTTCTCCAACCTATTCCCTAATTGCCTTGCATGTCAATTACAATGTTTTCATGAGGGCATGAAAAAGGGTAAGAAGGGGGGTGTGTTGAGCATTAGAGAAGGTATGTAATTGCCACTTATTTCGTTATCTTTTCCTTTAATTCATAACTTATTTACATTATGAAATGGGCATATGATGAAGGATTATGATAAAGTTTAAGAGATTTGTAAGTAACGTAAAATGACTAATTATTACCTTTTTCTATGCAAAAAATGAAGAAAATGGAAGATCACCATTCCAAAGGAAAAGACAAGACGAAACCAACTGCTGTCCCTTTGACAGGGAACTGCATCCAAATGAGGCAATCCAGATCGGAGTGCATAAGCCAGGAAAAGGAAGGGGAGATACCAAATCGGCGCAAGAGAACGAAGAAATAACTATATGGCGAATCCCTCAAGATCCTTTGATCTTCAGTGATCGCTACCTTAAGAATATCTGTATCTTTGGTATTTCTACCTGGCCGCTATAGAAAGGGACAGTGTTGCTAGCCCAAGGGGCGGATTATTGTTGTTTTATAGAATTCATTGTTGTAACTTAAACTTTGATCATCGACTCTCTTTAAAGAGCAATTACTGTAACTTTGTTTTCATGATTAATACATAAACTCTGTTGCTATTCCGTCTTTGATTCTGGAGTAATTAATACAATGCGTCCCTGGAGGCTAAGGGCCTGGCCCTAGTGGATCACTTGCTTCCTGTACCATTATTTTCCAATTCCAAGTCGTGTTTGGTTTGATTTCTCTTATTCGCTTCGTTCAGTAATCTGTTGTTCCTTATCATTTCATGCATTGGCTCTGTTATATTTCTTTCATATTTGAATAGTAAGGTTATCTTTTGCAACTGGAATGTTATACTATTCATTCTAAACTTGTATCACATTGTCGTTCCTCTATAGATTGATACTACTGTATAACATTGCTGTTCCTATGCAGATTAACATTACTATTCGTTTACAGAGTAACAGTGTTGTGTAACTATAGATTGGTACTATTGTCTATTTATCTATGGTTGCCCTTTAAGAGTGATTGCCGTTCATTGGGATTATTGTTCCATGGTAACCGCAATTGTTGTTTCTTCATAACTGTGATTAATATTTGTTATGCCGAAACCCAGATTACTGCTTCCCCCAATATAGATGCACTGTGTGTTAACATCCGATTTAGTTTGTTGTGCGTTTACATTTGATTCAAGTTGTTGTTCAATATTTCGTAACTCACTTTAGTTTGCTGTTCCATTTTCGGTTTGCTGTTCAAATCATTTCTGAGGTAAAGATTGTTACTTAATTCCTTTAGATCACCATTGTTGCTTAATTCATTTCTATAGGTTAAAGCTTTGATGTTCAATCTTTTTAAAATAGATTGGTTGTTGTTCCTTTTCCTGTTAATTGAATTATCATTTCAAGTAATTGCTTTGGTGTGAATAGAACGATTTGAAACTGTAGTGAACATTGACTATTCTTGTCCAGTTCCTAGATTGACAATCTTCTCCTTGATTTATTTTCAATTGCATCAGTTTACAAAGGGAAGAGTTATCATTACTACACCCTTGACTCATGAAGTGCTGTAGTTTCTTAGATGAATGATTTAGTTACAAAGCATTTCAAATTCTTGCCATTACATTTAGAGTTTGTTTCTAGTATTTATTTACTTTTGCAAAAGCACTATACTACTAGCATTACTCTTGACAAGTGACCCCCTCAAACTGAGTACACTCTTTGAGATAACAAATCGTACCTAGATTGATAATTAATGTAGCGTAAATAGAGGTGAAAAGGATCCTTTTTACTGCTCGACACCAGTTCACCATGACATAGGGTTGGAATTGTTAACCCATTTTCGGTAGACTACCTCCACCTATATTTCAGATCATGTTCATGAATGGTAGAAGAGTTTTAGTATTTGGAAAATGGACATAATAGAATATATCCTTCTAGATTTCTTCTTGAAATCACTTTTCCCTCAATTGCAAAATAAATTTCCACTGCCATGCCACAAATAGAAGAAGAGGCCATAAGAAAAGGCCAACAATTTGAGCTTATTTACACAGAATGAGTGTACATTTACTATGTTATCCCAGGTGATCCTCTCTTGCATTCACTTATTCAAGATATACCTGGAGCATCAAATTCCACTAATGGGTTGATTTGGACCCTCACCTAGAATCAAGCAAGGAATTTTCTCTTGTACCTTGAAAATATATAAGGTACGCCACCACATTTAACACCATTCATTGGAACACCACAACACCAACACCCTCAAATGAAGGATGGTATCCTAATCAACCTGCACCTCCTCAAAACGCTCCCATGCAAGGTAACCAATACCCAACACATGCTTCAGAAAGAGTGTCAACCTCCCAACCTACCTACACAAACCTTAATCAAGGGAATCCTTATCTTCATTTCACATCGTCAAAATAGAATAACCCCCCACCTCAGCAAAATGTGGGGGTTAATTTTGTTCAACCTTCATTCCCTCAACAACATCAATCATTTGAACAAATCAACACTGTAAACCCACCTAATGGTAATAAAAAGAAAGGGAAGAATAAGCATAAATGAGATCAAGGATAGGGGGAAACCAACAACAACAACAAAAACTAAGGGCGTTGACTGGGAGAAATCCCCCCAATAAAAACCAAAACCAAAACCAAATCCATGGTACAAATAATCTTCACAAGAAAAAAAATAATGTTGGTATACAAACTAACCATACTTGTGCCATTTGCGGAGAATATGGACTCTATACCCATCATTTCCCTCAACTCCCAGAATTGAAACACATGAGAGAGGCTAGGGGGCAGGGGGGAGCTAACCAGTAACCTTCTGTCATGCAAAATCTATTTCTCCATCAAGGAGCAGTAACTACTCAGCATGAGGCCAGTCCTCCCCAATATCAAAATCAAATAGGGGGCAGTTCTAATGACATTTCTAGTTGTGACATATGCATGCAAGGAATGGATGTCCTGCTCCAAATTGGCAGTCATGATTATGGAAACCCTCTGAAATCCAATCCCTTAATATCAACAATACACATTACGAATACAACTATGCCACCTTTGACCATACAACGAACTCCCATTGAACCTATCTCTAAGATGGTGAAGGGACCTTTATGTCACTCAACTCATAATTCAAAGGCAACTGATAAATATGGTATTGTTGATGACCTCGCTCAATCTCCATCCACCATGTCCACTTTTGAGTTACTTAAGACATGTCCAACTCAACATAAATCTCTCCTTTCTGCATTAGGTGCAATTGAGCCTTCGAATTTACGATTAATTATTTTTGAACTGGATAATTCAGAACCATGACTGCCATCCACAGTCACATTCCAAATTCTAGTGACCATTCAAAATGTCACTATTCATCACTACAATGTTGATGACGGGGCATCCACCTATATCATGTCTAATTACGTTTTGGAAAAGCTAGGATCCCCTGAGCACACCACTTCCTCCATCACATTGAGGGCATATGACGATCACACATCGTCACCTGCAGGACTCTTTCAAAATGTCCTCGTTGAACTTGTCAAAAAGATAGTACTCATAGATATTGAAGTCCTTTATGCCCCTCTTGATTAAAACATCTTGTTTTAAATGGAGTTACATGTATATGATGAAGGCAGTGGCATCATCATTGTTTCATAAAATGATGTTACCCCACAATGGGAAAATAATTACCATTGAAAAATTGAAACATTATGAGACAAGGACGTCTTCATCCCCAGATGGTGTGTTACCCTTTGTAGGGTCCTAAATAAATTAGTCCCTTCCTTGAACAAATTTAGCCCAGGAATGTGTTTGGAATCACGATTTCCATTAGACCAAAACTCGTAGGTGTTAGTCAATGTCTCATCGCCAAAGATAAGGATCCACGAGAGGCGGTTAGTCCATGTTGTGAAAAACATAGGGAGTGTTTATTTATCCAATGTCCAACAATCTCCCCCGCAATGCGATTTGGGTGTGTATCAAACTCGTGAACTATGCTCTGATACCACTTGTTGGGAATCACAATTGTCATTAGACCAAAACCCTTAGGTGTTAGTCAACAATCACATCGATAGAGATAAGGATCCATTAGAAGTGTTTATTCCATGTCGTGAAACACACGGGGAGTGTTGGTTTATCCAATGTCCAACAGAATGTTCAAAGCTTCATCTCTCCTTGTCACATACCCAAGGTACCTACGAATCGTCACACTAATTTCCACAACTCTTGTATACATGATGACCACATTAGATGGAAACTAGACTTAGGACCCTCAAACACCAAATTTAGAAACACCCGATGCCATGATAAGTGAGCCTCCTTTTCTCCATTACACGATTACTCAGACCCCTTTCTTGTATCCTCCACCTAGTTTCCTTTCACACCAAGTCATGACAACCCTCACCTTATCAAATATGGCTATTCCAATGCTTGCTTCGTATTTGGAACCCTAATCCATATAAGAAAGCTTAGATATCACATCTATGAGATTGGTTACCAAAAACCCCCCTTAGGAAACCTCATCACTTGTAGTATCACCTGCATCGACACCAGAGAGAACCACTAAGAAGGATAAATGGGAAGTCAAGAAGAATGACACTCCAACAACTTCTTCTCCTGGGGTACCTCCTCCATGTGCATTATGTGATGTACCAGGGCACCCTAGCAACAAATTCCTGTCATTGGAAGAGTTGAAAGCCCTTCTTCATGCCCCAAAGGCACCCTTACCTCCCCCCTCCCTCCGAGGAGAGAAGGGAACACGTCTCACAATAAGTGGTTACACACCAAGTGCCCGTGCACCATTTGCGCATAACACATACAATATACTCATGATTTCCCTAATCCTCCTCAATATCGGGACATAATGGCCACCCTTCACCAAGCTAGTATGGTCACTCCATCACTTCTCCTCACCCCAGCTAGTGAGGATGCACCTAAAATAATTTAATGTGTCTTTGAGGAAGAAACCCCACACAACACACCCATGCGATTCTTGCCATCATGCCACCCATTCTACACAATTCCCAACCAAGATGAAGAAGAAGAAGAAGACAAACCAAAATTCTTAAAAAAAAACCTGTTCATGTTCCCTGTGGAATGAACAAGGACATGTGATCAATCATTGTCCAACCTTGAAACAAATTCTATATTTTCTTCATTCCTCTTTCCCAAACCCTCAGATTGTGCATAAAAACAAGTCAAACCACAAACACCACAATTTTCATATTTGCACACAACATGTACACCACATGCCATTTCCCATGCCTCTCGAGGTTTAGAGAGGGATGGGACGCATTGTGATAAACTAACATGGACTCACATGCTCTTCTCTCTGCATCTAATAAATCCAGAATTGACAAATGGCATGCACCCACTATAGGCATGGCACCTTTGGATGTTCCTCCCATCTCACCATCGAGAGCTATGAGTGAAGCTTCCCCATATAATATCTACTACATAGACTTATAAGTTTCACCACATGCTTTACACCCATGTGATATTTGCACCAACAATTCCCATGTCTCATCCACATGTCCAATCCTTCATATATTTGGGGGGCTTTCCATAGTGTGACACCTCTTGAACAAAAACCAAGAAGAGTTTCATTCTAGAGAGGATGAATCTCTCACTTTGACTCCTAGGATGCTGACACCTTCTCGGGAATCTTCTCCTATTCACCCTTAGGAAACCATTGGGTGATACCCTCGCCCCCTAGTCCCAATGACACACAACATCATATTTTCTTCATTTCTTCTTCTATAGGAACGATGATTAAATCCACTTTCTCATCGTTCCACGGTGTTGAGAAATATTTTCCCCTTGTAAAGATTGCACCATCTATGACTGCATGGAATCAACCCATATATGGTTGTCAACATCTCTTGGTTCTATGGAAAAAAGTATAGAATCAATCTCCTACTTTTCAACTTGCACTACCATGAGCTAACAAATGCCTGAAGGCCTATCATCACCTCCATTACCATTTTTAACCTCTTTCATTCTAATGAGGAAATCGTAGAGGCCATGATGGAACTTCAATGTCCATGGGATTCCATGCATCATCACTCTTTCTTCCTCCCAGAAAAAGCATTCACACCCACTTACACACCAGCTAACACCATATACGTGGTAGAAACCAAGTATTTATTGCCTGCAGTCCATGTAGATTGGTTAATCCCATTCCCACGCCTGATGCATTTTAAGAAGGGAACATGTCCAAAATATAACTCACTGTTAAGGTATACATCTCAACCAATCTTGACATTATTGAAGATATCTCACTAGGGTTAGCTTGTTCACCCGAAGAAGTTGCCTTGTACAAATCCCTATTCCAAGAGTTTAGGGATGTCTTTGCCTGGTCATATTCTTAAATGCCTAGTGTTAGCCCTATCATTGTAGAGCACCACATAGACACATGGCCTCATGCCTACTCTATTAGGAAAAAGAAGTGCTTATAATCTACATATGTCCAATTTCCTTACCCTATTGCCTACACATCTTCGATTTCCAACCCTGTACCCGTCGTGAAGAAATAAGGAATTATAAGTGTTTGTACTAGTTTTTGTGATTTGAACAAAGCTTTTCCTAAGGATAATTATCCCAAACCCTTTATTGATCCAGTCATCAATGCTTGTGTAGGGCATGAATCCTTGTCCTACATGGACGACTTCTCAGGATACAATAAAAATCATATATGCCATACAGATCAATAAAAAACAAGTTTTACCACCCCATGGGGTACTTTTGCATATTTGCATTATGAACTTTGGAATTAAAAATGTTGGAGCTACATTTTAGTTGGGGTATGAATTACATTTTTCATGATCTAACTCATCTCATACTTGCTTATTTGGATGACCTTTTAGTCCGTTCCAAGAAGCATTCATATTATCTTAGGATCTTTTCTTTGTGTTTCAGTTCTATCGACAATATAGCCTATGATTGAACCCACTCAAGTGTGTCTTTTGCTTAAATGAAAAAGGACTGTTGGGATTCATTGTCTCCCAATAGGGTATTAGATTTGACCCACTAAATTTCTAAGCCATCCACGAAATCCCACCACCTAAGGCTATGAAGCAACTGCAAATCTTGCAGGGTAAGGCCAATTTCGTACACCACTTTTTTCATAATTACGCCACATGTGCTAATGGTTTTCTCCGCCTTCTCTATTAATATGTCCCATTCCAATGGGATGAGCAAGATCAATAGATATTTGAGGCTTTGAAATACACATTTTCACAAGCACCATTAATAAGCCCACCTAACTATAACCAGGACTACACCCTCTACCTTTTTTCATGTGAGTTAGCCATTGTAGGTGGGTTAGTTTAAGAAGGTACTGGTAATAGAGAACATGTCATCTATTACACCAACAAAAACCTATGAGGACCTGCTTTGAATTATGAACCAGTCGAGAAGACAACCTTAGCCCTCGTACACTCCGTAAAGAAGATTCAACAATACATCATCCTTGAAACACCATCACCATTGCTACTATCAATCCCATTTCTTACTCGTCATATGATGAATCCTAAGTACGTCTGATGGGTTGTTATTTTACAAGAATTTTATCTCTAATCTTCTTTTCCTAAAAGAAAGAAATCTCTCATCCTTGTAGAATTTAACACTGATGTCCCTTTGGAATCCCAAGGATCCCTTATGAACGATGCTTTCCATGAAGAAAACTTATTTTTTGTACCGAAAGATGAACCTTAGTATGGAAACAACCTCCTCTACCTACGAACTCAAAGGTTCAATCCTCAACTCACACGCAATGATCGATGACACATTTTCCATCAACCATCACACTAACTCCTCATTGGAGACACTCTTTATTGTTGAGGCGTGGACACCATTCTATGCAAATTCCTCACACTTAATGAAGATGATAAAGTCTTAAATGACTGCCACAATGGAGCTTGTGGTTGCCAACTCTCAAGGATGGCCACCACCCAAAATATCCTCTTCATTAGTTATTTCTGGACAACTCTTTCATGACTACATATAAGTAGTTAAATGCTGTGAACACTACCAATGATATGACCATAAATCCAAAGCCCCTCTTGCTCCTTTACACCCTGTCATTGTTTCCAACCACTTTTGCAAGTGGGGCATTGACTTGCAACCCACCATCCCAAAATGGACACAAGTACATCATAGTCATTGTTGACTACTTTACCAAGTGGGCTGAAGCCATTCCCACATTCAACAACACTGTCGATAACACCGTTAGATTTTTCTTTAACCATGTCATCATATGGTTTGATGTACCCAAGGAACTTGTCTCTGACCATGTAAAGCATTTTGAGAATGATATTTTCTAGAAATTATCTCAACTCCTTGGGTTCACCCATGAGTTTGATTCGCCATACTACCCCCAGTCTAATGGCCAAGTAGAAGCTGTAAACAAATTCCTCAAAACAATATTGCAACGTATTATAAAGAAACATAAAACCAACTAGAACCACATTCTTTTCTCCACCTTGTGGGCGCATCATACCTCAGTGAAAACTTACACTAGCTTCACTCTTTTTGACTTAGTCTATGGGGTCATGGAAGTAATCCCTATTGAGTGCGATATCCCTACCATATGCACATCCATTAAGCTTCTCCTAGACACTTATCCATTAGAAAAAAGGCTCATCCAACTAGAACACATCGATGAAATTTGGTGAGAATACCTCTAGCATAATGAAGCCCACAAAAAGTGAACCAAAGCGTTCTTTGATCGCCATGTCACCCCTCGCTCATTTAACGAGGGGGATTTAGTACTCAGGCACGATGTTGCCAACGAAGCCCTAGGACTTGGGAAGTTTGAAACTCTATGGAAAGGACCATACATTTTTAAACATTTCCTTCTCAAAGGCACCTACATGTTAGCATAAACTAATGGGAATTGTGTCAAAGACCCTATCAATAGGCTCTACCTCAATAAATTTCATACCTAATCATATGTTTTTGTCCCTATGATGTAATGATGTACCATGCTTTATTTTTATGATTTCCTCCTCATTGATGTACTCTAAAATATACTCTTATTGTGTGTCATAGATGGATCATTCACCAACTCACCACCATGGGTTTGCTAATGGTGCTTCTCGATGGTCACAGAAACTCGCTATGACAACTTGGGAAATTTACTCCCCTAATTAGACTATTCTCCATCAGAATGGTTTTTGCATTGGGTCAGCCACTAATAATCAAGCCGAAGTTAGGTATCAACAAAGTAAACTATCAAACAAAAACTGTACCGAGTTCTCATTTTTTAGAGATAGCAAAAAATCATTTGATTTTGAAAAGTGGTGATTCAAAATACACATTTTTTTTAAGCATACTTTTGATACTTTAAATTTTATTATGTATTAATTATGCACGTTCTTTTTTAAATGTTAGCGATTTTCATGCCAATTTTGAAAAGTGTTGATTCAACATCAACAACGTTTTTTTGGGTTTATTTTTGACACTTCAAATTTTATGACATTATTACGTATGAATAATGTTTTTAAAATATTTTTGATTTTCATGTTTTTTTTTTTTTGTAAGTTTGGTAGGATTACATCTCCATCATGTTCAACTTCTCATCCTGATTAGGGGATAACACAAGATTTGAACCCAAGACTTCCACTCCAGTGAGACTTCATTTCCACGACCATTGCCAATTGAGCTACCCCAAGTGGACATTTTCATGCATATTTTGAAACATGTCATTTTTTTTTTTTTTTTGGGCGGGGTGCGGGGGCGCGCGGGGGGGTCCGGGGGCATATTTTTAAATGTTTCTTATTTAACCATTTTTTCAAGTTGCTTTCTTCTTCTTCTTCTTTTTCTTTTTGAGATGCTTAATTTTAAATTTGTGATTTTAAATTTTCCTTACAGCTTTTTTTGTTTGTAATGAATTTTTTTTATTCTTTTGCAAAGTTAAAAAAAATTAATATTTTGAATTTAGAATACTTTTTTATATATTTATGTATCGTTAATTAATATTTCAATACAAGTAAAATAATTGTTACACAAAAAATAATAATTTTAAATATTTGACAAAAAATGTACAATTTGCATATCTCGGTGAAAAATTCCACTAGCTTTACTCTTTTTTAACTTAGTCTATGGGGTCATGGAAGTAATCCCTATTGAGTGTGAGATCCCTACCACATGCATATCCACTAAGATTCCCCTAGACACTTATCCATTAAAACAAAGGCTCATCCAACTGGAACACGTCGATGAAATTTGGTGAGAATCCCTCTAGCATAATGAAGCCCACAAAAAGTGAACCAAAGCCTCCTTTGATCGCCATGTCACCCGTCACTCATTTAATGAGGGGGATTTGGTACTCAGATACGATGTCACCAACAAAGCCCTAGGAATTGGGAAGTTCGAAACTCTATGGAAAGGACCATACATTGTTAAACATTTCCTTCTCAAAGGCACCTACATGTTAGCAGAAACTGGTGGGAATTGTGTCAAAGACCCTATCAATAGGCTCTACCTCAAGAAATTTCATACCTAATCATACGTTTTTGTCCCTATGATGTAACAATGTACCATGATTTATTTTTTTATGATTGCCTCCTCATTGATGTACTCTTATTGTGTGTCACAGATGGATCATTCACCAACTCACCACCATGGGTTTGCTAATGGTGGTTCTCGATGGTCACATAAACTCGCTATGAGAACTTGGGAAATTTACTCCCCTAATTAGACCATTCTCCATCAGAATGGTGTTTTCATTGGGCCGGCCACTAATAATCAAGCTGATGTTAGTTATCAACAAAGTAAACTATCAAACGGGAACGTACCGAGTTCTCATTTTTTAGAGGTAGCAAAAAATCATCTGATTTTGAAAAGTGGTGATTCAAAATACACCTTTTTTTAAAGCATATTTTTGATGCCTTTAAATTTTCTTATGTATTAATTATGAACCTTCTTTTTTAAATGTTAGTGATTTTCATGCCAATTTTGAAAAGTGTTGATTCAACATCAACTACTTTTTTTGGGTTTATTTTGACACTTTAAATTTTCTGATATTATTAAGTATGGATAATTTTTTTAAAATATTGTTGATTTTCATGTAGATATCTTTTTGTTGTTGTAAATTTGGTAGGATTACATCTCCATCATGTCCAACTTCTCATTCCGATCAGGGGATATCACAAGATTTGAACCCAAGACTTCCGGTTCGGTGGGACTTCTTTTCCATGGGCATTGCCTATTGAGCTACCCCAAGCAAACATTTTCATGTAGATTTTGAAAAATATCATTTTTTTTTGGGGGGGGGGGGGGGGGGGGGGGGTGGGGGGGCGGGGCGGCATATTTTAAATGTTAATATTTAACCATTTTTCATGTTGTCTTAATTCTTCTTCTTCTTCTTTTTCTTCTCAAAGATGCTTATTTTAAAAGGGCTTTTTAAATTGTGGTTTTAAATTTTTCCTTAAACTTTTTTTGTTTTGATGAATTTTGTATTTTTTTGCAAAGTTTAAAAAATAATAAAATAATATTTTGAAGTTTAGAATCTGTTTATATATTTATGTATCATTAATTAATATTTCAATACAAGTAAAATAATTGTTCCACAAAAAATAATAATTTTAAATATTTGACAAAAAATGTAATTTGCATATAAATATAATTAAAAAAGCATACATTTTGAGACTTTTTTTTTGCTAAAATTGACATGTCAAATAAAGGATTTTTATGGAAACAATTGCACCACAAGAATTGAAAAAATAACAATTTTAATGAATTTTATGTCTAGAGATCATAATATTTGATTTTTTTTTTTTCAAAAATAATAATTCGCATAGAATTTTAAATCAAAATAACAAAATAACAAAAATATTGTTAAAAAATTAATAAAAAACTTTAAAAATAAATCCAACTAACAAATTAAAGCTAAATTGCTTAAAAAAAAATAACATTTTAAACAATACTTTATAAGAAAAATAAAAGAGACAATTTATTTATCAAAAACATAAAAAGTTTAAGCATTATAATCTCATAAATCAAAATTTATAAAAATTTGATAAAAAATTAAATACTATTTATATTATATTATATATATACGTATTATATACTAAACAAATAAATAGTTTAAAATATTTTAAAAATTGAAATGGAAAATAAATAATAAAACCATAGATAAAAATATATTAAAAAAAAAATGAAGTATTAAAATACAAACTTTTTTAAAGAATTATAAATATATAAAAAATAAAAAATAAAACATGAAAAAACATTCTATTTATAGTATAAGAAAACAATAAAAAAGAAAAAAAAATTAAGAAAAAAAAATTGCCTCATGGTCCTTGATTGATTCCCAAAATAAGGCCAACCCCAAGCCCAATGTTACATGGGCTGTGGGCCTGGGCAGAGGGAGCCTGTGAGCACTTGGCCCTGGGGTTGGTCCAATTCTCGGAATCGGGCTAGCCCCAGGCCCAACCACTGAGCGACCATGAGACAACTTTTTTAGTTATTTTTATTTTTATTTTTGTTACATATATATTACCAATTTATATTTTTAATTTATATTTATTAATATAGTTTTATTTTATCATTATTTTTTTTCCTTCTTTTTTCAATTTTGTTATTGTTCTGTTATTTTTTTTTTATGATTTTCATCGTGGGCTGTTTTTTATTGTTTTTATAGGTTTTTTTTTCCTTTATTTTTTATACAATTTATTATATTAGTTTTGGATCATTTTTAATTTAATTTGTTTTTGTGTTTACCTTTAATTTATTTTTAATATTTGTTAGTTTGATTTAATTATATTTTTTTATTTTTGTTTTGTTTTATTTTTTAAGTTTATTTATTAATTTATTTATTTTTTGTTGCAGGGGTTGTGTCAATGTTCAACTAGCACCCTGATCCCAATCTGTGTTAATGTGATTGTTGATTTTTCACCACTACAATGAATAAAGTTTGTCTCCACTATGTGTTAATTTTAATGGTTGCATTTTAAGTTTCAATTGCAATGGGTCAAACATGCCCCCACTATATGTCAATTTGATGGTTGATTTTTAAGTTTTTGTTGAAATGTGCCAAGTTGTCTTAGGCTAAGATTTTAAAAGAGCAATATTTTTAACATTTGATATAATGATTTTTTGATCTAGGTATTTATTTTTAAAGTTTAATTTAGTCATGCTATTTTATCTCGATATATGTTGAAAATCTGATGTTTGTTATAGTCATGACCTTTGTTTTTAATTCCATGGCTGAAAAATGTTGAAAATTTTATGGTTTTTTGGAGTTATGATATTTTATCTTTAAGTCCATGATTGAAAATTGTTGGAATTTTTAGGTTTTTTTTTGGAGTCATGATATTTTATCTTCAACGTATTGTTGAAAACTATTGGAATTTTAATGATTTTTGGAGTCATGATATTTTATTTTTAATGTCATTGCTAAACATGTTGGAATTTTAGCAAAAAAAACGATGATGTCAGCATCAACACTTTTTTATTTTAGGGTGGTTTTTCATGTTTTTTGAGCAAAGAAAATTGGTTTTTACAATCAATTTTAAAAATTGTTGAACTTTACCCAAAGAAACATCGTTCCAATATACACACTTTTCGTATTTGGACTGTTTTTTCATGCTTTTTGGGGGTTTTTTGGCTAGAGTTCTTGTTTTGAGTTTGCAGTTCCTGTTTGATAGTTTACTTTGTTTATCTATCATTTTCATGTGTTCCTTGATTCTTCCCAACTTGTTGTATCGTAGTTGAATCAAACCTTCCATTTCCATGACCCTTGTATGTTTTGAAAATAACGACATAAACAAATGTTAGCACATGGTTTTGACCATATCACATTTTTGCATATACCAAGAAATCAAAATATTATTGTGCACCACATAGTTAATCAAATCCTAGATTGCCAAGCATTACATACAAGTCATAATCGAGACACAAAAGTATAATAAGATGATCCATCACATCAATAACAATAAACATAAATCACATTTATACAACCATAATAAAAAAGACACATCATAAGAGTCACCAAAATCTGTATATCACATATATAGATAAAAAGATAATGTTTGTGTACATCTCCTAATAATCACTAGAAAAAATAGATCACTTAAAAAAGAGGGGAGAATCCTCATAATGGGTGCTTCCCTTGGTGCATCATATATCTAAGGTCAAGGCTCATCACCCCTTGCACCACCTGTTAGAGGCCCTCTTGCTTCCCCCTTCCCTCGGGCCAAGGTAGGTCGTGTTGTAGCCATTGCAGTAACTATTGGTCAAAGAACCGAATGCCACTCTCTGTCCAGTGCCATTTTCCTCTTGATAACATCCTACTGAGCATAGCCTAGCTAACCTTTGGTAAGCTAAGTATAAGGTCAGTCAACCTCTGTCATGAGTTTGCCTCCCTCTACTTTGTGGCTCTCGCACGAGTCTACAACCTTCGAATCTACTCTTAAAGACCCACCACATCTCCCTCCTCGCAGGAAGCACCTATCACTAGATGCGTTCACTATGTTTCTCGCTCCCCTGTGACCCCTCTTGAGGTCGCCACTTTCCAGCTACAACAACCCCCTCTCAAGGTTGTCTCTACTCCCCTTTTCAGTTCCTACCAGCCTACCTTGGGGATGCCCACGAGGGCCCATACCTAAAAATCAATATATCCAATATCAATATGATGTACATGATAAAAAGTACATATATGACAAATATAAATGCAGATAAATTATGTACTCACATACCTGTGGGTCCCCACACATCACCTGGGGGTAACCTCGTGTTAGGATCATCCCTAAAATCCATTCCTGCATATGGGAACTATATAATAAACTGAGGGTTATACATAAAACAACCCTTGGCCATGTCAGTCGATGCCAACCCACCTCATCACTTCCCACTCGTGGCATTAGAGGTGTCCACCACCTAATATATGGATCTCGTGGAAGTGTCGGATCCACCTGGATAATCGATCACAACAATACCACCAGCTCATACAAAATGCTGCACAAAATGCTTCCATACCAGAAGCTGCGAATCTCCCCACGCACCACCTACATGAGCTGAGTCATCATCCTATGATGAACCACTTAAGCCTAATAAAAAATGGTGTAGGCACAAATCTACTCTAGCACCACCAGTTGCACCCTAATCCTGTGCAGAGTAGAGGTCCCACAAATATGAACTATCATCACTACCGCTATGTGTGTGGCCAAGTATTTTACCGAATTGATCCTAATGCCCATGACATCATAGAGATTGACCCTACATGACTGGGCGACCCATTCGACTAGTCTAATCCCACCGCGTGGGAGATCTACAAGTAGTTACTCCCCTCAATGCACCAGTCTAGTCACAAAATACATGTCTATCTCCATTGTGATGAGGAGGTTAGACCCTCGTATATCAAATACCTGATGTGATAGCTACCACCTCTCGATAACAAATCGTAGGAACTCCTCCTATGATCTTAGGAGCGGGTTTTAAAGAAAATTCAACAACCCCCAACCAACCAAAGATGCATAGGCTTAGGCATTTGCAACAATGCCCTGGAAAATATCTCCCCAATCTCTCTCCTTCCACAACACCATCATGTAAGTGTGACCCTCATGAGGTTAGTTAAAAAAAAATATAGGCAAAAAAACCAAAATCTCAATTCATGTGACCCTCATGCCTGTTTCTTATACAACCATGACCAATGTCATGGTTGTACCTCTCTAACTCTTGAGGCCCCCTCAAAGGGGGTCTCATGTCTGTTTTCTATGCATCCATGATTGCATCTCCTTTCATTGTGATACCATCATGGCTTAGTCTCCCTAACCTGTGATGGCTTGCATGACTGTGATCCAATCACCCACAAGGGTTAGGGATATTTTTACTAAAAAGGTCCATGCAGGAAACCCTGAATGGCTTATCTACCTTAAAGCTAATGCATTCAAAAAGGGGGTTTTATGATGACTAGCCTATCTATTCTCACACGATGAACAAACGCACTAGCTAATCGTAAAGGCATAAATGATCTCTGTGATCCACACTAAGCCCCATGTCAGTAGGTACAAATGAGGTCGCAATGTGGGATCCACCATCCTTATATACACCATTTTCACCACTCTTATGGATGCCTATACAAGATTCCACAAGATACTTTCACCAAATCATTAGTGACATTGGGATCAAGACATTCTCATCTACACAATTGTGCCCTCCTTTAAATTCATAAAAAAAAAAAAAAAAAATTGGCTCATTTCAAACTCATAATACTCACTAGGTGTGCCTTCCTATATTTTTGGATAGATATTCTTTAGTATTTCCAGTATACATATTATTATATGAAGATTCTTTCACTTTCGGAATTAGCTTCTAAGTTATAGGTCATCGACAACTTTCATATTGAACTCAAGCCTTTGGTGCACCAATCGACAGTTAAGGTATCATTTTGCACCAACATGATAGATTTCCCCAGAAATTTTGCATATCTTGACATCATTTCTCTAAAATTAACCATTATTTCCACCATCTTGGCCATGTTTACTGTCACCTTCCACTCGTACTCGATAAATGTTCACATTGGTTGATAGAACTTTTTACCACATGGATTACCCCATCTAGTGGTTCCCATAACACTATTTGTATCCATGACCATTCTTTCTGGCTTGGGAGCCATTCATTTGCATGACCTTGAAGATAAAATTCATCTCTCTTCTACACTTTCCTACTTACCACCCTCGTCTTGGGCCACCATTCTTTCTGGATCGTCATGAATGCACCACTGCATTATGCACTTGGGCTACCGTCCATCCACATTACATTAGATCATCTATGTTATCACATCTGTTCCACTCACCTCACACCAAGTCCAACCAATGCCCCCCCAACCTTTGGAGATACCCACCTGCAATATTACAGAGGTTGCCCTACTCTAGGGGCACTTGTCTCCATGTCTGTACATCCAAAACCAACTTTTAATTATTTTGGAAAATGAACAATTTTTTTGGAAAAGGGTTCTCACTCATATTTTTGTGTCAATTACCTGGCGACAATCCCTACTCGCCCTTGATTTGATATCACATTTTACTCACCTCATAGCCACACCATTGATCACCATATTTTCACTCATCCACTACATGTTAAAATGTAGCAAGAAAAGTCTTCATTGGAATCGTGCCTTAGTCAAATAGAGAAATTCTATTTTCCACATCAATAGGATGACTTGGATTGAATTTAGTTAGATTGACATGGCTTTGTCACCTATTTAAGTCAGTAAATTTGAGTTATAGGCTAGAGGTAGAGTTGTGCATGGGTTGATTGCCAAAATTTAGCAATCTAGTGGATTTATTGTTAGTTAAACTCAGTTAAATGAGATCTAGTCTTTAGCCTAGTCATTCAGAGTTTCACTTAGTAGTTATAACAATTATTAACTCATTGATCTCTCAGTTAACTGAACTATTTACTAAAAATAGACCTAGTCATGCATGGAATTCAAATTTCCTAGTTGGAGTGGATGAAAAGGCACATTGTAATTATTAATTGTATACTAGTTTAGTGTACAACGTTTTTGCATTGAGAAGGTGGTAAATTCTCTTAGGATTTGCGCAAGGAAATAAGGATTTCTCCTATTTTTTAGGGGAAAATTTCCTCAAGGATTGCGCAAGGAAATAGGAGGATAGAAAAGGCCTATTTTGGTTAAGTGTTGGTGAGAGCAGTTCAATGAGCAGGAGATCATAACTGCAGTGTAGGGTGTGCTTCAAGGTTGAAGCAAGACATTGTAATTAATCCATATTCTCATATGAATTAATGAAACCCAGTGGAGGGGTTTTTTCCCAATTGGGTTCCCTTGTAAAATCATTGTGTTCCTTGTGTTTTAATGGTTGCATGTTATTGCATGTGTTTCTATCATGTGTTTTCCTTTTTGCAGAATAGTAGAAGAAATTTTTGTCTCTTAGTTTCAGTTCAATTTCATTAGCAGTAGAAAATTTCTTAAAATTTATACATGTTATTAAAGCAATGGAAGACTACATAAAAACCTTGTTCCAGATCTCCTTTGCGAAATTTCAATTTGTAAAGTTTGTGGTGCATATTCTCTTAAGTGTAAGAAAAATGTCTTTCAATAGATTAAGGCTTGAGTATGCATTGGAGGGCACCTCAAATATTTGTGCTTGGAAAGACATGATGGCAGTTATCCTAGATGAAAATGGAGTATGGGAATATACACAAACTGGTATTCCAAAACCAACAACATCATATGCATAAGAACTTTCTCAGTGGAGGAAAGACACAACAAAAGCCAGGAGGATTATTCGAGAGGGTGTCAGAGATCATGTGGTTTCGAACTTGCATGGAAATGAGACTCCTTTTTCATTGTGAAAATGCTCACAGATCTATTCCAGAGTAGCAATGATGTTAGGAAATTGGCATTGAGAGATAAAATTAGAAACATTTTCTTGCAGAAAAATAAAACCGTTCCTTAGTACCTAACCATATGCACTTAGGTTTGAGATGAACTTGGAGGAGTAGTAGAAAATGTGACCTCATCTAAACTTGTTAGCTTAGCACTCCTTAGCCTTCTGAAATCCTAGCATAACTATTAGGATTCAGTTAATGGAAGAGACACAGATTGGGAGAGACTTTGGGCTGATTTGGTGCAGGAGGAGATCAAGAGAAACACTAGAGATGGTGTCACATCCAAACCTGAGGAGGAATAAAACATTAAAGAAGGCCCAAGGCAAGGAAAAATCCATCCAGAACCATGGCAAGAAGAATATCTCAATAAAATTAAATGTTTTCACTGCCATGAATATGGACATTATGCAACCAAGTGTCTGCACACAAAATATGGGAAGAATCCTACAAGAGGAGTAGAAGGTGATGTTCTTGCATCACAATTCAAGTTGGATTTCACCCTAATTACATGAATGTCAAGTATTGTACAAAGCAGTGTATGGTACTTGGACTCTGGAGCCTCATTTCATATGGCATGATCTAAGGAGTTCTTCAACAACCTGAAGGAGAAGGACCTACAGTTACACATATAACTTGGAGATGATAGGAAGTATAGTGTCAAAGGGAGTGGTACTGTCACCTTTAAGAGGGAGTCAGGCTCCCATCTTCACCTAAAAAATGTAATGTATGTGCCTGGGCTGAAGAAAAAATTGATTTTTGTAGCTATATTGGAGGACAAAGGTTATGATGTGGTGTTCAATGAGGGGAAATATTTTCTGAAGCATGTTGCTACTGGACAAGTAAAAAAAATTGGTGTTAGAGTGAAAAATATCTACAAGCTAGAGGTGGATGTATGCATTTTATTGAGCAACAAAGTTAAACATGTTCAGAGTCAAGATGTTGGAGAACTCTGGATAAGAGCATGGGTCACCTACAACATGGAGCTTTCAAAATCATGCAGGAGATTGCTACAAGACATCCAAAATGCACCCTTGTCCAACATGAGGCCCTACTTGCTGAAGAACCATTGCATAGCCTTCGTCCCCCACCTAGTAGTCCGTACATTGCTAGTACAACAAGAGCTGGGAGAACGACGTGTGAACTGGATGGCAGGTTTGCAAGAATATGATAATCAAGCCAGTGCACATGATCAAAGGACATGGGATTTGCAGACTTGCAGCTGAAGTAGTGCACGCTCCATAGAACGAAGAAGAGCTCGCTGGTTGGGAGTAGGAGACTGAAATGCACAACATAAGGCGAGCAACACCCACGGAAAACGGAACCTCTTGGTACACAGATGTACATTAGTACCTTGAGCATAGCACCATACCCTCTCACTTTTCTATCAGACAAAAGAGGGAATTACACCTGAAATCCTTAGCATATTAGTCGGTGCATGGAGTACTCTATAGAAATCATAGTAATGGAGTTTTTCTCAGGCGCCTAGAGGCACATGAATCAGAGAAGGTACTTCAAGATTTGCATGATGGACCCGCTGGGGGTCACTTTGTGGGAAATACCACTACACACAAGGTTATGTGAGCCGGTTTTTACTAGCCCACATTGTTCAAAGATGCGTATGCCTATGCCCGCAAGTGCCTGGTTTGTCAGTGTTGCGCTAGCAGGACAAGAAGATCAGCATCCCTACTACACCGTATTGCAGTGACTGAACCATTCCAATAATGGGGCCTAGACATCGTTGGGGAAATTTTCCCTCATTTGTCAAAACAACATCGCTATATTCTAACAACCACTGACTACTTTATGTGGTGGACAAAAGCAGTTCTGCTCAAACAAGTGAACGACTAGGAGGTCATCAACTTCCTCCAGCAAAATATCATCTCATGCTTCGGCGTTCCGGTATCACTTGTTTTTTATAATGCAACTTATTTTTCGTCCTTGAAACTCTATTCCTTTGCATTACAGAATATATTGTGCTAAAGCATTCCTCAAATTACTATTCGCAAGGAAATGCTCTAGCAGAGTCTACAAATAAAAACCTCATGCACATAATCAAGAAGACCATTTTCTCTGAGCAGCGTAACTGGCATACCGCCCTGACGAATGCACTATGGGCTGACCATGTAACACCTAAACCCTCTCTTAATACCTCACCATACTTCCTAGTTTACGATAAAGAAGCCATCCTCCTGCCAAATATCTACTTGCCTCCTCTTCAACTTTCCTAGGAATCCCAGGGTGAGCCTTGCCAACTAGTTCGGTGTAGGATGGATGCTCTCCATAAGCTTCAGGAAGAGAGGATGAAAGAAAAAGAAAAATTCACACTCCACTAGAACCATATCAAGAGGTGGTTCAATAAGAAGTCTGCAAGGAAAGCTAGCTTCGATGTGGGTGACTTAGTTCTGAAATGGGATAAGCCCCATGAAGACAAAGGCAAGCATACGAAGTTCTAGTCCCTGTGGATTGGCTCGTACACAGTCCACGAGAAGCTTGGCCCACACACGTATCGTTTGCGATCACTTGACAGGAGGATTGACAACCTTCCTGTCAATGGCCAAGATCTCAAGCATTATTTTCACTAGGTCGGGCCGCACCCGTGCCATGTACATAGCCTGCTTGCTGCTTGTTGTTTCATTTGGTTTGTTTTACTTATTATCTTTGCCTTTGCTTTGTTTGATTCTACTTACTATTTTTGTTCACATTCGTTTTGTTTATTTGATATAATACTATTTTTTTTGAAATAAAACCGTATGTAAGGGAAGCTTTGGTCCAACCATGAACTTGTGTCCACACTAGGAAACCCCATGCCTATACTCAGCCTTCTGCTCTGTGTGTTCAAGCTCATCCAACTAGTAGAAATGGAGAAGGGGAAAATCTAAACGAGAAAACCTATATTAGAGGTCTTACATTATTCTCTAAAGGAACAACCTCTTATGCTCTTAATAAGTCGAGATCCCTCTTCTTCCCTAAAAATAAATAAGTGCCTACGCATAGTCCTCTTGAAAAAATACAAAGGCGAAAGAAGAGAAAGGCTTCCTGTGCAGAGAGGTGATGCATGCAACTCCACCGGGGTACTGACTAGGCTCACTCACAATGGAGCAAAGTGTGTGTTCCTATGTGACTCTGTTGGGGTATTGCCCAGGCCTGCTAGCAACAGAGAAACACCAGAGATGAAAACTTATACTCTGAAATTCTTCAACTCGCAATCTAAACTACCCTTCTCGGATTCGAAACACTGAGATTCAAGCTGAACTTTTGATTGTGTTCAACTGAGTTGGCAAAGGGTGAACCACATATGTCCATGGGGTGAGCAGGGAAACTGAAGTAACCCGCACAACGATTCAATACTCTCTAAAAGACCAAGGCCTTGTGCTAGTAATGAATTGAAACAAAGAAGCTAGAGTTCTACTAGTGTGTCGCCAAGTGTTGTAGTGGCTTCAACCACCCTCCAAAATTTTGGCCTGCACCAATTTCGAAGCCTCCCTTGAAGAGTTCACTTGATGACTGCACACACTTGGGTTCACTCCATGAGCTCGTGTGAGTCCTTACATCTGCCTTGATTGTTCATTGCATTCAAGTCTTTGCATGCTGATGTCTAAGTCATGCTTGCGACCATGTTTTGGTTATGCTTAAAGTCTTCGCTTCGTATGTGCTTGTTGTATTCACTATAAAAGCATATGTCGCACTCACACACAGAGTCACATTCATTGTTGCGCAAGTGTTATCTCGATCAATGAATGAGTAATCGTGAGTGTCGGTCTTGTCACTTACACCGTTGGTCAGTCTTATTGAACATATGTGTCTGGATGGTTTGGTAGTTTCATCGTCAAATCATGCGAGTGTGTGTTCGTATGATAACCTATGAATATTTCAATTGTTCACACACTTAGCCTTTTGCTAAAGGTTCTGATGACCAGACTCCCCTCTGACAGTCGGACCATCACCCTGTCATCGACTCGATCGACTGTCAACTAGAATAGTGCAGAAGCACCAAGCTAGTTTTTTTAAGTTGCATTGTTCGCAAGTAATCAAATCAACTCTCATGCTGGCCACCTAGATAGTCAGACTTGGTAGTCACCCTAGGACTGACTCCACTAAAAAATTGCACAGAGGCCACTGACCTCACCCACTCAACTGACTAAGGAAATTGTGCAGACGTGGTGGATAGACACCAAGTTCCCATCCTTGTCTCCCTTAGAAAATTGCGCAGTTTTCCCAGTCAGTCATCCCGTCAGTCGACCAACTGTTCATCTCAAAAATTGCGCAGTGTTCATGAGCAGGCCTGCCACTACCCATCAGTCAGCTTAGCTCAGAAATTATGCAGAGATGATTAGTAGGCCGGCCTCCCAGCCTCAGTGCAATTTTCCTTACTAGCAGCCCCTAGCTGCAGATTTCCAGTTCGCTCTGGGAATTGCGCAGTTTCTGCTGCCACTCTCCAGGGCAGCCAACTGGCAGTTACCTCTGGGAATTTCATAGTTCTGGCTGCTAGTGACCCCAGTAGCCAACCGGTAGTTCCCTCTGGGAATTGCACAGTTCTGGCTACCAGTGACTCGGGAAGTTCCCCAGAAAAACTGCGCAATCCCTGCCTGCTGACCCTTCATGTAGCTGAACCCGTTCCTCTGGAAAATTGCACAAATCTAGTTGACCAGCTTCATTTCCCGTTCATTATGAAAATGCGCAAAACATGCCTGCCTTGCGTTCCAACAACCCAGACTGTTCCTCCCAAAATTTACGCAATTTTACCTCCCAGCCGAGCTAGACCTTGTAGACAGTCACTATCAACTCAGATCACTTGTCTCTATCTCTCAGTGACTCTTGCGGAGATTTCATCAGCAGCTGCCTGGAGCCATCATCCTGCATCACAACCTTGTTGCCTCTCCCAGTCACCTGCACCCAAATGATCACATGTCATGGTAGACTAGGAGGTTTTGGATTTGATGTCGTCTTGTCATGAGCGACTGCAGGTACAGGTACACCAACGAACATGGAAAGACGATGAATGGGATGAACGAAGAAAGCGCATGTAGAATGACAGGTTCACCAACATACAAATGAATGAAGCATGAGAAGCGGACGAACGCGACGAACGAGCACCTTCACGAACAAATGAGCCTGTCAAGTCTTCCAACATGTAAGGAATAACATGTTAAAGCTTCATTAAGCGAACCAAGGACCATCGAAGACTCCGCGCACTTCGCCATGCAAAGTTGAAGCTATGATACACCATGAAGACATCCATCACCCAACAACACTATAGCTCGACATGCACTCCAACAACAACACGAATGTACCAGCATTGTCATGTCAAGTCATGTCGGGTCATGTCATGAGTCATGTCGCCCACATCCTCACTATGGGCTTGTTTTCAATCAATGCGATGTAACGTGGAAGTCCAAGAGACCCACTTGTTGAACAAAGAGTCATGTAAGTCGAAGAGTCATGGAAGTCAAACGATCATGAGGGTAGTAAACCACAAGGGTCAGTTTCACCCTTGGCTATAAATACCCCCTCATTTGTACATGTAAAGGACTTTTCACCTCAGCTCCTCCCACATAGCCAAGAGAGTATAATCTTTTCTTTGAGGAGTAAGTAGTGGCTCCAATGCCCCGCTGAAGGGGTTAGTGATGTATGGTGTAATGATGTTTCTTGGAACTTTTGCTTAATTCAGAAGCTTGTTAACAGGCTATCACATTTTCACACATGTATTGTATCTATTGTAAGACTGATCTTTAACACTTGTAATGCATGTTGCTTTAACCTGTGTTCTACATATGAATTGTTTCATTTGTTGTAATGCATAATCTATTAGTGGAAATGTGTTGTATATGTTGTTAATGTTGTCCCGTCTGTGTCGACTGCTCTGTCGGACATCAGACAAACCTTTCACCCAAACCTTGCTGTAATAATCGTTGCACTCATTCAGACTGTTTTGTGAGTGTTGTACGTGTTATCTTACCTTGTATGTTGTGACTGCCGCATCCGAGTGGACTACTCCACTGGAAGCTGTGTATGTCCTTTTGTGTTGTGTGTTCCTAGTCGAGTTGGGAGTGATCCGTTTCAACCTGGAACTCACCTTCACCTTCTCCCCCTCACAGTGAAAGAACCATTGACACAAGTAAACTTACATTCACTAGGCATGCGAACCTCACTTCTCCAAACAAAGTGAAGCACTCTCCTGTGCTGACAAGAAAGAGTTGAGGAAAATCCTTAAGACAATGACAACCAGACCATCATACCAGATGGGTCTCCTACACCAAACGGTGTGAGATCTAGTTGGGACTTCATACCAGGGTGATCCCTTGAACGTTGGCGGGTCCAGCACCGTCAACAGAATGTTATCTTATTGATGTCTTCTTAATTAATCCTTACCTGATTATACCCTATCCTTAAATCAATTTTAGAAAATACTTTAGCTTCCCTAAGTTGGTCAAAAAAATAATCTATTCTAGGAAATGGGTACTTATTTCTCACTGTGACCTTGTTTAACTAACGGATGTTAATGTACAATCTAAGTGTACAATCCATATTTTAAATAAATAATATTGGAGTGCCCCATGATGATACATTTGAGCATATATACCCTTTTCTTAAGCGTTCTTCTAGGTGCATTTATAACTCTTTCAGTTCTTGTGCACTCATATTTTATGGTGTTTTGGACACTAGTGTAGATCTAAGTACCAAATATATAGAGAAGTCAATGTCTCTTTTTGGTCGAAACCCTATATTTTTTTAAAAAACATCTTCAAACTCCTAAATCATTGGATGGTCCCCCAGACTTGGTGCCTAATCCTCAAACATCTCCTCCATATGCCTTGCAACAATTTTGGCACCGTTCTCTGAAATTATTTTTCAACTACACAATTGATATCTCCTTGATAGAAACGATCTTGGTATCCCTTTCACTTGCCCTTATTTCCCTTCCTCATCTAGGCAAGTGAATGATTTTTTGTAATGGTCTAGTATTGCATGATGCTTTTCCAACAAATCCATGCCAATAAGACAATCATACGATCCTAAGGATAATATGTTCAAATATGAATTTGTTTCTAGCACATTCATATTGATGGGACATTCTTTCACTAGTTTAGTTGTTCTTCTTTTAGCTCTAGCAACTAACTGAACTAACCAAGTCCTACTATGCTTGGTTTTCTTCAATTTAAACTTAAATTCAACCAACTTAGAATCAATATAACTATGGATAGCTCTAGAATTGATTAAAATAGAAATGGGATGATTATTTAACTTACCTTACACTTCAACCATGTGTGCTTGGTGCTCAGATAGTTTGTTGTCCAAATTTGCATAGATCTTGGGCATGCTTCTACCCACATCCTCTACTATATCAACTCTTTGGATATGATGTACAACCCTCATTTTTCTATTTTTTGTGGGGGGAATCCCTATATCGATGCTCTCCTCCACAACCGCAACAACTAATGGGTTGAAATTTTGGTCCCTTATTAAAAATTCAACCCTCTTTGGTTCAGTATGGGTTGGATGAGTTTGTTGATTTTCGTGAAGGTTGAAGGTTTGAACCCAATCTTCCTTTACTTGACCTTTCTTCTTTTCTTTCCATCCCAAGCCCTTTGGAAATTGGGTATTTTTTTCCTTATTCATAGAGGTATTTTTCCTTCCTTATAGCTTCATCCAAGGTCTTTGGGTCATAAAATTTAATTACATCATCATAAAATGGTGGTAATCCACTCACATATCTGTGTATCTTCAACTTTTCAACTTTAATAAAATCCACATATCTTATTAATTTAGTGAACTTTCTATCATATTCTTCCGTTGTCATGTTCCCCAACTTGAGTTCAAAGAAATCTTGCATTTTTCTTTCATAGTAATGTTCAGAAAGGTACTTCCTTTGGAAGTACTTTTTAAACTTCTTCCATGAAATATTATTTTCATCTAACTATTTTACTTCCTTGAGCTACTCCCACCATATATTTTCTTTTCCCTTCAAATGATAGATGGAAATCCTTGCCTCTAAAGTGGAGGAATAATCATGTAGCTGAAGGTACTTTCACATTTCGAACAACCAAGATTCAACCTCTTCCCCCTTCTTATGCTCACCATTAAAGGTGGGTGACTTGAGATTTATAAGCTCCCCTTGCAAACTTCCCAAGTTTTTTTTCCTTCTTGACTACATTGGTGACCTACTTGGACTACCTTCTAACTTTGAGGAAACATGGGCTCTCTTAGTGGGTTTTCTTATTGC
This sequence comes from Pinus taeda, assembly GCA_000404065.3. Classification (NCBI taxonomy): domain Eukaryota; kingdom Viridiplantae; phylum Streptophyta; class Pinopsida; order Pinales; family Pinaceae; genus Pinus; species Pinus taeda. Next base: position 148,087 of record APFE030358903.1, on the reverse strand, counting down.
ATAGTGATGATATCAAACAACACTCTTGGAGTACCTTGGACCCCCGTCATCTTTCCCTTTAATCCTTGGGGCATGTTCCTTTGCCTATTGAGAATGATACCCCTGGATTATTCTCCTCTGTAATGTATTCAAGCCCTATAAAATATGGGTATTAATCTGTTTCTTTTCTCTCATCGGCTTCTCATTATCATATTTGTAGTTGAGCATTGAGGCTCCTTACAATTTTGACTATATCTCTATCTTTTGGCCTAAAACTACCCTCTAAGTGCATGGTCCGATTAGAGTGCTTTTGCCCCATTGGAAAGGGGCTCTTTCCTGCTTCTAGTGTGGGGTGAAACCACCTAAGTAATACCACAAATATTTATTCCCCACCTATTAAACTTCCACCTTGATGGGGGTCTTGTATTTACATGTAATTGTTCTTGATTACCAATTCTAACATTGCCAAAGATCAATGACTATCTCCCATTTAACTTGCACTTTGACCTCCTTTCACCAAATTCCACAAAATATTCAAAAATAGTTGGCAATTTGGGGGATTTTCCCAAAAAATTCCTAATTTCTTCATATCCGACTCTATCTTTGGCTCCTACAGGGAATCTGTAATATTCCCTATTCTAATTCTTCAAATTTCCTTGAATTTCTCAAATTTCCTCAATTCCACTAGGGGCATTATGACCAATATATGACAAACATTCACACACTTGTGCTCGACCCATACAAGCCTAATGTTGTAGCCTGGGATTTGATACCACCTATAACATACCTTGACCACTTTTCAGCTGCTATGGCCCTTATTGAGGCCTAGTTCCATGAACAATTGTCACTGACAACTTGTGATTTGAAAATTTCCATTCATCTGGGAAATTCTTGTATGATGAAATGCATAATGCAACGCATACCTATAGGTATATTTTAACATGTATATGCTTCTTAATTAACATTTATATATATTTCATAAATACATAAAAATATTGCACTAAAAAATAAACATAATAGAGAAATACTTATCTTTTATAATTATGTCCAATTGGCTATAGGCCCTCGACATTCCACCTAGCCATAAACCACATTGTTCATTTCTTTCAACAACAAGTCACCCTTGAGCTAGGGCTTTGTCTCCATAGGCATCATCATACCTAATACTTGGCACACACCCAATACTAACAACCACTAACCAAGTTACCAATCTTGGAAACCTCCAACTAGTAGTCTTTTGGCTTCCATGACTTCCACTTCCCTCATAGGCCTTCCACGTACCCTTCCAGCTTCACATAACCAATGTCCCAGGCCCAAAAACCTTTAACCATTAGATATTTTGGCTTGCAAGAGTTCCACTGCCCTCATAGGCCTTGTAGGTACCCTTTCATGCCTCACACAAACAAGGTACCAAAACCGACAACCTCCAATAACCAATCATATGGCTTCTAGGAGTTCCAATGACCTCATAGACCTTCCAAGTACCCTTTTATGCCCCACATAGCCAAGATACCAAGCCCCACAACCTCCAACCATTAGTCTCTTGGCTTCCAAGAGTTCCACCATGCTCTGGGTCCTCCAGGTACCCTTACAAGATTTCATTTCCATAATGGTCCCCATGATTCCATGGTTGTTTGCGAGCATCCTCTGCAGGAATTTCTTGTCTAATCCTTCACTATGCAAACACATGCCTCTTTTGTATGCATGCCTATTTTCTGCCACATGGAACTCCCTAAGTCCTTAATGGACTTTGGTTATATGCATGGGCACTTTTTTTTGTTATTAAATCATGAGTGCCCCTTTACTCATCCATGGAGTCCTAGCACCTCATTCCCATTTTTTCTTTCGATTTGCAACCATTTTGTTTTATTAATATGCATGTGTTACATGATTACACTACTAGGCCTTGTAGCCTCAAAATATAAAACATGTGTGCATGTGCATACTAGCCCCAAACACATAAAACATTATACACATGGGCAAAAAAACCCCCATAACACATTTGCACACATCCACCTAGGCACACCAGCCTTGAAAAAGTCATTCTTGGCTCACTAGCCTAGTTCCGCATATACATGTTATTTACATTCTAGGGATCAAATAGGGATGTCACAACATCTAAAAACTGATCTTAACCCAATCCTCTCTCCTTGTTGTCATTTGAAGTATAAAATATTAATGAAGCCTCGAATATGGCCATTGAAATAGAGTAAGACCCAAAGAGATCTTTGACAAGGATATTCCCACCAATCAATTGCAACCCAAATAAACTAGGGATAAATGAAAATGACAATATTTCTCTTACCTTTAGTGTGATCGAAAACAATGGATCCCTACTAGGTAACATATAATGTTGTCTTTAGCATAAAACCAACACTTTTGACTTTCTGTAGACATAGCAAATCAACCTTGACAAATTGAAGACCTAACTGAAGGGACTACATATTTTTTTACTAGGGTAACTTAAACCTTATACTTTCTAGGATACAACCTTCATTGAGAATTGATAATATCTTTCATCACCTCTTCATCATTATCTGGGCAAAGGAGAGTTTCGAAAGAGTTCGAGTTAGAAGCCCTGGGTCTTTTTATGGCGCATATAATATTAGATAGTGATGGGTCATAGCCTTTTGAGTAGGTCATTTTTTGTCTCCCCCTCCTTAGGATGCACCACATAAAAGGAAAGAAAGCCCTATGCATCCCTCTTTATTGAGATAGACTAGAGCTTTGGGGCACCATTTTATACACCAAAATTGTTGAGGCATGCAATGGCTTATCTACTACAAGGGCCTTGATAGGACACTTCTCTTTTTTCTTACACACCATTTTATTGCATCCCACCATTGTATGATGGATTTGGAAACCACCAAGGTCTTGGGATGTTGACAATAGTGGGGTTTTCTATGCCTTATGGTAGTTCATCAAAAGGTAAACGTAAATACAATGATCAAAGCAATGGCAATGGAAGTAGGTACTAGGGAGGTTGATATCCCGCAGTGCCTAACAATAAATGTTGTCACCAACCTTGATGTAGAGACACTCCTTTAAATATCTTGACAAGTTTGAACTTAAGTCAAACCAATGCTAGGGCTTAGGGTTGAGAAACCTATTTGGCTCATGAATCATAGTTGATTATCCCTCCTGTTGAGGACAAAATCTAATCTAGGAAGGGCTACATTTTTATTTGTAGGCCGGGGAGCTTAACCAAAAGCAAACATGAAAGTTGATCAACCTGGTCAATTAAGAAGCCATAAAACTAGGGAGATTAGACCACCAAAGTGCTCTTTCAAATATAATGCCTTAACATTTTCGTGGCGTATGCTTTTATTGTAAATTAAAATAGATAAAATCCTTTAGTAGAACTTTTGGTTTGCCAACGCTAAATAGATTCTAAGCTCACACAACCCACTTATAATTGACAACTTCATGTCAAACTAACCTACACAATTTCCTAACAATATTTTATCTTATAAACATTGCATGTACTATCATGCTAACCAACACAAATTTCCATAATAACAAAGAGATAATATTTTGGTACAAAGTACTATAGAAATCAATTTCAAAATGTCCCTATAATATTTTGATACAAACTACTAAAACATTGGTTATAAACCATATTAATGTAAATACCTTCTTGATATAATACCTAGATATAATTGCCTATTATAATTAGTAAAGACCTTCATAACTGAGTAAAAATAATATAGACATTGATATGATTGGAACTTTCCATTTTCTTATTTCCTAGGTATATTCATTCCTAAGATGCTAATCTGAGGCTAACAAATTTTTGATGTAGCAAGTCTTTGGTGTTTTGTTCAACTAGTCACGATGCTAATATGAGGCTAACAAATTTTTGATGTAGCATGTCTTTGGTGTTTTGTTCAACTAGTCACGACCTTTTCTAACTTGCGGTTCATTGAACATGGTTGGCACAAAATTTTTGGTGGCATATAACTTGTCGTTCATTGAACTTGGTTGGGACAAAACTTCTGGTGGCGTAAGAAGTGAGTTGTTTTTATTTGTGGTTATTATTCACACTGTACTTTCACCTATAGTTCAATGACATCCTAGAGAGAGTACTTCCAATATGATTTTTATCTTTATGATGTGGCTGTTATTTAACTCATAACACATGGCCCCTTTCTGACTTGTGTTTCAATCAACCTTGTGATTCAATCAGCCTAATTAGACCCAAGACTTGTGATGTGACAGTCTTGAGTATTCCTACCAAACCCAATGAATCTGGTTGACACAAAATTTGTGGTGTGACCTTGATTATCAATCATACCTGACCCTATGGGCCTGCATCCTTTTTCTTTTTCCAACTGGTACAACCATGGCTTATACACTTTCTATAACTTGTGGTTTTAATTCATCCTATCCATTGTAAACCCTCTCTAACTTAGAGATATAAAAGCAAAGTTTCAATTTACAAGGCAATAATGCAGTGCCCTCTCTCAACCTAACTTACTGTTACTAGGCTTGCTCTGACTTGCCCTGACTGTCACTGTATTTGCAATGACAACGCTCATGGAGGTCGCCCACACTCATCATTCTTCTGTGACTTTGGGGTTGTGAGAAATCAGAACCCCGTGGAACTGGTGCACGCCAGCCAACACCAACAAATTGAGAAGGACCTGACAATCTAGCAGCAAGTTAGAGGACGCACTACCATCTCTACGATGAACCATATGGAAACCGCCAGCTCACATATTCCACCTTTTCCCCGTCCTTGGAATCCTCCATGCCTCTGGTCTGAGAGTTTTTTTAATGTTTTGTCAAATTCAATCAGTGTTCTCAAAGTGGTTACGGTGTACACTGTAATTAAAAATGCATGCACGATTTCAATTTTGAGGGCTTCTCCCCCACTTTCGTCTTCTGCCAGCTTAACTAGTTTGTTTATGTGCCGTGCCTACTTCCCATGAACAGCGTGTCAGTTTCTTGTGATGCATTCTTTGCAGAAATTAATGGCCCTTATTCATTTCCTACAATTTTTTTTGGAGCATCATGACACGTATCAGGGGATACAATCACTAGCATAGCCTGGTATTCCCCTATATAAACATGTTTTTATGGTGCTTTTCAATGGACTTTGTGTTAGAGTTGCACAAGCAAGCGTGCAGTCTGTATCTGCCATGGCTGCTGCTGAAATTCAGAAGGATGGTTGCATGGAGAAATGTCTCAGTCAATGATTGCAGCTGCAGCATCATCACGATTCACACCTCAATGCCCAGCAATGAGGCTTTTGTCATAGTTGGTTTCATAGTCTGTCTAAGTATTGACTAGATCTGCATTAAAGTATTGTAGTTAGCAATGGTGGTTGGGTATTTGGGGATTTATGAATGCCAAGAACTTTTGTGACATACTCAAATACTAAAATACCCAATTGCTGATGTTTGAGGGGAGAATCCTGATGATGCTGCATCAGCAGTAAATGGCTACAATGGAGAGGCTGCTCATGCTGTGCTTGCTTGCTTGCTATTCTCAAAGCGTAAGGTGACTATCTATCTAATCCTGGGTTTGATATTCTGTGATATAATTCTTGTTAGTAGAGCTCATAAACTTTTGGGTCCTAAGTTTCTAACTTTATGCAGTATTGCACATTGCCATTTGGGCTGATCAAGTTTTGCAGTTTCTGTAACTTGTCATACCACCTTGGAAGGAATGGTCATGGATATAGCAACTTTTTGGTTCTGGTCCGTGATGAGGGCCAACAGCTACACATATGTAATGGAGTTCATATTGTTTTGCCATCATTTGGGTATCTGAATTAGATGCCTGTTAGTTTAAAAAATGCATATCTTCTGCATTAGAGTTTCTGTTTGGCTTTTGATTTCGGGGAGAAGGAAGATTACTGTAGTAACATATTTTGATTTCTGCCATTGTTAACCAGAACCAGAGTATGGGTGATAGGGAGAACACGAATGAGATTCTTATACATCGATTCCAAACACCAAAATTCCAGAAAATTCCAGAAACAGAAACACCAAAATTCCAGAAGCCAAGATAGCTCTTTTGATCTTCTCATGTCCAGATTTTTCCAATCTCACCATGCTGTAATAAGGCCGTCCCAGGCCAAGGCACAAAGCCAGGAATATTCTGTTTTACTGTGAACAGTTTGTCAGCAGGTGCAAGTTGACTTTGTTGTGCAGAAACGTCACATCATCATTAAAGACACTGAAGTGAAATGATTTCGCATATTTCATGTGAGGGGAGATTCCATTATCTCGGAAACTTCTATGTTTGCACCGTCCCATGATGTTGGGTTACATATAGGAATTTACAGAGAATTTTGGCATCACGTGGAAAGAGTAAAGTGAAAAAAGATTCCGTGTATCTCCTGTTTTAAGAATTTCAATGTTTCCATAATAAAAATTGCTTTTTGAAGTTCGTATGTGGTGTGCAAATATTTTTGCATTGAACTATTTTATGAGTGGGAAAGATTCTCTGGATATTTGTATTTTTATTTTTTTTAATGGTATCATGGGTGAAAAAGACAAATATCTTTCTAAAAAGTTAGAATTTTATGGCTTCTATGAATTTAATTTTTTATAATAAAAGAATTAAAAAGAAAATGAAGGGTAGGTAGACTTTTTTGACTTGAATTAAGTCGGCTGAAAATAAATTTTCATTTACACATTCAGCTCAAAAAATCTAATCAACTGTGAAAAATCTGGATGGAAACAAATATAACTGTGAAATCTGGATGAAAACAAATATATATATGAAAAATTTAGAATTATGACTTCTATGAATTATTTTTTTAGAATAAAAAATTAAAAAAGAAAATGAATGGTAGGTAGACTTTTTTGACTTGAATTAAGTAGTTGAATTATCTAGATGGAATTTTGACTTGAAACATATATATATTATTTAGATGGAATTTTGACTTGAATTAAGTAGGCTGAAAATTTTCACACACATTTCAGCTCAAAAAATCTATCAACTGTGAAAATCTGGATGGAAACAAATATATATATATGAATTATCTAGATGGAAACAAGTATATATATGAATCACTGAAAAATTTCACTTACACATTTCAGCTCAAAAAATCTATCAACTGTGAAAATCTGGATGGAAACAAATATATATATGAATTATCTAGATGGAAACAAGTATATATATGAATCAGATAAAAATA
>APFE030358903.1:75022-137627 GCA_000404065.3 Pinus taeda | reverse complement strand
TAATTAAAAATAATAATAAAAAATTCATATATTGGAATTATATAAATGAATACATACTTTGTATATATGAAGGTTGGAGCATTTCCGTGGAATTGGGTGGTCGGGATACCTTGGAGGTGGTCGGGTGATACCCATCTTTTGAGGCGAAGAAAGTCTATAGTCTTGTGGAGGGTGGAAGGCACTGAGTGTCAATGCCCATGGGAGCACCAGTGCCTGTGGGATCGTAGTGAGTGGCTGGGCTTGTGGGTGTGTGGTGTCATTCTTCCTGCAGGTATGCAAAGACAAAGAGAGAGACCCCAACGAGGGGGTGGCTAGCGCGGATGTATTGATATTAGAGGTGGTGGTGCCTCTTTCTCCACCGAGGCACACTTAGCCATCCTAGATAGAGAGGAGGGGCTCACTCAGATTCTTGTGATGCCTCTTGGCCACGTAGTCTAGGCTACCTCATTAGACTACATTGTTGAACAACATAAGAGGATCCAAGCCAACATGGATATCCTCCAGGTCCATAGGTACAAGGATCACAGTGATAATGTTGCCTACTAGAATGACATCCAATTCACCCAAAGAGGAAATTCTAGAGAAATTAGCACATGCTTGTCGAAGCCAGGGCAAAACTCATGATTGTCTGCATGGGTTTGAGGAGCAATTGGAGCACATTGAATTTTACCAGCATGACCAACAAATGCAAAGGGAGCATCCAACTCATGCAGATATGCATCCACAACATCCACCATCCTGAAATGAATACTCTAGACTGTGTTCTAATTTGGCACTTTTTTGGCTTGTATTGCTAAGAAACCCTCGAGAAATAAGGTGCAAATTAAACAATATTATTGTTAAACACACATGGTGAGGGAGAACAATTAGGAAAGATAAATCATGCATTGCATTTTTTATTCACAAATGATGTATATTTATGGTACATTATGTGACCATTGGGATTCACATCCCAAGGTCTCTTGGACTACTTTGTCCATTCGGCTTCCACGCTAACCCTTTAGGATTAGGTGTCCAACATTCCCCCCCTTAATCCGAAGGGTTATGTATGAGTCCAAGAAAAGCGTTGTAATACAAAATGTGCAATAATGCATGGCAGCACTAGGCTGAATGTGCTCTATGAAATGTTGGTATAATAGGGCGGTGGTTTAAGGATAGCCACCAACACTGGAACTCTTAGTGCAGTTCCCGAAACTCTTCCAAAACTGGCAAGAAGCTGTAAGTCTTCTGCTAGAGGAAGTGATCCTATTGTTTTAAAGAGGGAAACCTTCAACCATAAAAGGGAGGCCTCACCCCATATAAAAGGTAAAACTTCAACCTGAAAAGGGAAGTCTCAACCTGTGATGGTTTATGGATGACCAACAACTCTGGAATGCTTATGCAATTCCTGGAACTCTTCCAGAACTGGCAAGAAGCTGTAAGTCTTCTGCTAGAGGAAGTGTTCTCAATTTTGTCTCCGGAACTCTTCCAAAACTGGCAAGAAGCTGTAAGTCTTCTGCTAGAGGAAGTGTCCCACATCGCCAACTGAAGGCATGTTCAGGCATCTTTGTCTCTGGCTACAACTCTGAAATTGATGTGGCAGGTTGTGGCTCAGGCTCGCTTGATGTGGCTTTGAAGCTTGTAGATGACCATCATTTCCCCCCCTGTCAGATACAAGGTGAGAAGATGGAGAAAACTCAACTGCAAGGCTGTTCAATATTCTGGAACAAGTTCTGACATGTGTTTGAAATATCTTCTTGGCTGTTGATGCCCATTTCCAAGAAGCGATCCATCCTAGATGAATCTTTGTTCTTGCAGGGTGTTTGTTTTTGAAGCATCTGTTTGAAGAATGACTGGTTTTATGACAGAGCTTACATGGATGAAGATCAAAACAGTGATCTTTCAAATGGCCAACTCGATCACAGTGTTGGCATTTCACGATATGTTGTTGTTGTGGAAGAGGAGCAGAGTCTGGAACAGTTGTAGCTGAACTGTCATGAGGAGCAGGTGAACTGTCATTAATGAAACCAGCACTCTGAAACTGAATGGGCTTGGCATAGTTTGGAATATGAAAGGACAAGTCCTTGTCATATCCAAGACCGGTTCTGTGCTTGTTGTGGACAAGCTGTTCCCAAGGTCTGATGATGGGCTTGGGAAGTGCAGACTGAGTTTCTGCATCTGCATGTACACCAACTGCTTTATCTAAATGCACTGTAACATTATTGTCTTGCTGTTTATGGGAGTCTGTTTCAATCTTCTGAATAGAAACAGGTTCAGAATGATGACTCCATTGCTATAGTTCTTCTTGCTGCAGCTTTGTCTCAAGCTGTAAAAACTCAATATTCTCATGTGCATTTTGGAGACAAATTTTGATATTGGAAAGAGAGGTTTTGTTGATCTTAACCATCTCATCAACAGTGGACAACATTAAATTATTCAGTAGTTTCAATACATCATCTATTCTATCCATTTCAGACCAATATAATCAGAGAACTGATGTTATCTTCAGCTACAAATTGGTCTATAAAATGATAAGTAATTGAAACTATTAGATGAGTAGCAGGATACCAAACAACACAGTATCAATTAGATAGTAGCAGGATACCAAACAACACAGTATCAATTTCAATGTAGCAAAACTTACTTTCCCTTACATTGACATTTTTCTCAGTTTTCTTTCTGCCCTTATCCTTCCTTCTCTGTTTCGCTGTATTTTCTTTCTTGTCCTCCCTTGAAGATGCAGATAACTCAACCTTACTGTCCCCTTCATTCACATCTGTCTGAGTTTGTTTTCTTCTATTCTTTTTGGCAGGAGCATTCTTAGTTTCAGTAGCAGCAGAAAATCGAGACCTAGCTTGAAGTTTTTGCAACTTTCGCACATCTTCGATTGCAAACTCTACAATAGGCCGATGTTCTGGTCCAAATGTTTCAGGATTGTTATTCAGCACACGAAGAGCCACAAGTGAATGCTCATGTTCAGTGAATTCAACAGTAGCATCTCTGAGGTTGAGGTTGATTGCATGGTTTTTACTCTCGCAGAAGCTAGGCGGTCGTTTTACCACATTGCCTCCCACATGGAGTTTTACTCACACCGTCCAATGTCGAGAGCAACAAAATATGAAGCACAGTCATCTAATACAATCCATTCAAATTTGAAATAATAAAATTTGGACAATGTTTTCTGGAGGAAAAAAGGAGAAGTCACACTTCTTCTTATCTTGATCGCTGTTCGATACCTCAGTTGACCTGTAACTCACGTTCTAATTTTGCCTTTATCTTCTCCAAATATCGCTGCCGCCGATGCCTTTATCTTCTCTAAATATCGACAACTTTGCAGTGTCCTATTTCAATGTCAATTCTCCTGTACCCTACGAGCACCGGAATGATTCAGATCGCAACATAACAGCCGATGGCATTAATTTTGCATATGGAGGGACGGGAGTGTTGACCCATCGAGTGAATTTTATGAACCGGGCTGGCTGCAGGGTGTCGATTCATTTGTCCCCAAATTGATCAAACAGCTTTCGGTGGATTTGGAACTCTTGTACAAGATGGGTATCCGGAAGGTCGCAGTCACCGCTCTAGAACTGTTGGGATACTTGCCATATATTACAATCGAATATTTTTACAACTATTGCAATGAAACCGAAAATGGAGTGGCCTTGTTGCACAATGGATTGTTACAGGAAGTTGTCGATGGAATTAATAAAAATCTGGCTGGCGTTAAAATGGTCATTCTGGACCAATACGGCGCTTTCATGCCAATTCTTTCGGATACACAACAACATGGTCATTCTCTATTTCTAGTATTTCCACCATTTGTTCTATGTGATAATCTGGAAAAGTCCTTATGTTTGGGAAAACTTCTCTCTACAGGTGGCTTCACCGAGCCAATTCTGAAACCATGTTGCACCGACGATTTATCTGGTGATCATTGTGGAAGCGTGGACAATGAAGGGAACGCTTTGTATAACCTCTGCACCGATCCAACCACCGCTTTCTTTTGGGATATCCTGCACCCCACGCAGGAACCATGACATACACTGATGACCAGCTATGCATCCAACGTATAAGGCTATCTAGCGTCACAATCCGGCTCTATATCCATACATGATCCAGAAAACTATTCATAATGAAACCTCAACAATCTCTGTTTAGTGCATCTACAACGTAGAGAACATTTAGCATCTAAACATTCATATGACCGTATCTAGTAATACACTGATGTCAGCCTCCCAATACACAGCTGTGTAATGCTTGATTGAGTGCATAGGAACAAGAACTGAAGAGGGAGTACGTTTTGATTCTAGGAAATGACAGGAATTTATGGGAGAGAGCGTTTCGATTCCAGAACTGACAGAACATTTTGATTACAGCAGCCACAGAATGGTCTCCAGCGGAGAGTTCTGGTGGTGCAATATGGAGTAACAATCACTCTAGTTGTTGACAGGCTATAATGAGGTGCAGAGATGGTGGCAGATCTGAGGATGAGGGAAAACGCCGATTTTTTATTTTATTTTATTTTGGGAGAAGGGGCAGAGGTGCAAGACTCGTATTCATACCAAAACGCATTCAACTTCATAACGTATTCAAACAATCGCATTCAATTTCATAATGCATTCAAACTTGAATCATACGCATACTAGGAGCTGGTGGCGTATCTCTGTAGTGGCACCGTCAGGACTCAGCGCTAAAATAGGAAATGACAGTATGGACAGATGTGCAGTGTAGGTAATGAAGGCTAGGTCAGCACTATTGAAGGCAACTCAGATCAGTTGCTCAGGGAAAACAAGCCACACATCATGGCTCTGATACCATGTTAAACACACATGGTGAGGGAGAACAATTAGGAAAGATAAATCATGCATTGCATTTTTTATTCACAAATGATGTATATTTATGGTACATTATGTGACCGTTGGGATTCACATCCCAAGGTCTCTTGGACTGCTTTGTCCATTCGGCTTCCACGCTAACCCTTTAAGATTAGGTGTCCAACAATTATGTTGTATATTCCATCTCTCCTGGCCAAAACAACCAATCAAAGTAAAACAAGACGAACTAATAACCAACAATATGTACTTATTTTATCACTAGCAATATTAAATGAAACATCATTCAAATATAATAAATTTAAAATCTTGAATTTTACTCTTGAAAATATTTGTATTTTTTAATTTTAATTTTACATGATAAAAAATATATTATTTTAAAAATAATGAGATTCTAATTTAATTTTTTATATTTATAATTGATTATAAATATTTTATAAAATAATTTCTACTAAATCAATATTATTGGCATAAACAAAATTAAATATTTTTGATGAACTCATAAATTCTTTTATCTATTTCCACGTTTGTTGACTTATAACGGGCTTTAAATCAAATTCTTTTAACAAAACATCGCAATTATAATTTTTTAAAGTTATATCTATTTTTATTTCTTTAAAAATTAATTAAACCATATAAATAAAAAATAAAAATAAATAATCATAAGAAACTAGTAAAAATTGATTTGCATAACAAAGTTCGCAACTGCATCAAAATAACCTTCACAATAGGTTTACATGTATTTATCTCTCATAATCACGGTAAATTAGAGAGATAAAGTGAATTCCTTTAGTGCACACTCTAAAAATGTGAATTCCTTTAGCACACACCTTTAATTAGAAGAGTGCCAATATATCAATGTAAATTTGCATGCATATTTATATAAAAAAAAGTTAGCACCTTGTAAAAACTTCACTAATGTTAAATTTCTAATTTCTAATTTATTATTTTTTTAAGTAAATAATGTTAATACTTTATCATTTTTAGAAATAAATGTCATTTTTAAAAATTGTTTATTGATCTATGAAGATTTTCAAAAGTACTAGTCGCATGGTACAAAGGTTCAAAAATTCAGAGTGGCAGAATCTCTACAAACTTAGTGTTAGATCGAAGCTCTCGTCACTCTGATTCCAACGGTGAAAACGACACTCGAATCCAAGCTTGTATGCAGAAGTTAGAACAAGTTAAAGTTCAAGTTTGACTTGGAGAGGTAGCAAACTAAATGATGTGGCAGAACTCTTCAACAAATGGGGAAGTGCTAAGTGGCAAGCTTCCATTGGCCCCGCAATTCGCTCATCGCACAAGGTAGAGGTCCACGGGTTAAGGAATCAACCCCAAGCAAAGGCAGAGTGTGATGTAATCACACATCGCAAGGAACAGTGGATAATAATTGGCCCGAGGAAAAGCCCAGTTGCGAGTGCGATATCGCCATATCACATATCACAATGTGCTAAGTCCTACAATATAAGAATCACCCCCAGCCAGTGGATTGCGATATACTGTAAAACAGTCAGACATGATACCTTTAGAGTTGTAGCCTATAACCGTCGGGTCCACCACTTCGCAGATCGTAGTTCGCACTGCGTAGCTGCCCGTATGGAGGATCCCCCCCCCCCCACCCCAGGGCTCTGCCGATTGAGATTTGCGAAGTCTTTCCTCGGATCCGAAAATTTATGTGTTTTGGTTAATAATTTCATCAAATCTTCCTTTGTCGCAGATCGATCATCGCTTAATGTAAAGGCACAAGGTCTGTCTGTTGGTTTAAATATGTTAATATGTCGGTTTCTGTGTCAAAACATCGTTTGAAGTGTTAAATGCGTAGTTAAGGAATCAAGCTGGAAATAGACTATGGGAATTGTTTTCTGGTGGTTTTTACTATGTTTAAACAAGTTGTTACCTGTGCACTATTCAAGGACTAAGGTTCTCAATTGTTGAGACCAACAACCTAAATTTATCATTTCAGCTAAACTTGTTATTCTGTAAAACTACCTGAATAAGTTATATATTGGGCATCCGCATAGCGAGAAGAGGGAGAGCAGCTGTGGGATTTCTCAGAATACCATTGCAGAGTAGCGACCCCTACTCTTGGTAGGTAGTCGGAACCTTGCCTCAAGTATGTAAAGGTTCCGAGAGGTGCAGGAAGCCCTTTTATTAGAATTGGGCGTTTAGACAAGCGTTTCTGCATGATTTTTCGCTAGGATTTTAGTGATGTTGTTTGTTTCTAAAGTTGGGCTCTCCATTGTCAGCGATCTTCCAGATTGGAGGTATAAGGGTGTTTATGTAAAATCTACTTGTACTTCTCTTTTCATTCCACTTAATAAATGAAGGCCTCCCCACTGTTGAGTTGGGCCCGGAGACATAGTCCAAATTGGATGAACTCCGTAATCAAATCTTTGTGTCTTGATCTCATGCATGATTATGTCTTTACTCTTTTATAAGCTCATGTCTCATGGTTTTTAATAAGCTCTGTTGCATGTAATTCGGATGCATCTATAAGCAAAAAAATCCTAGATCAAGTGGGATCAGAGAAAGTCTTAGTTGATGCGAGTTTCATGAGTACACTAACCAGAAACAACCTTCAAGGGATGTGCGCTATGAAGAGGAGACATGGCAGATGTTGAAGCGTGTTGGGAAGAGAAGTGGTCTTTTGCTGATAGGAAATTGCATGCTTGAATGACCAAATGTGTAGCCATGGAGGATGATAAAGAAATGCACAAAGCCTTCTTGAGGATGTCCTGAATGGTGGACATCATGTATGACACATATGAGAAAATAAGAGAGGAGGAGAAAGGAAGATCTGAAAGAGATGCTTCATCCACATCTTTTGATCCTTGTGCATCTTATTCACCGCCTTCCTCATCATCTTGTCATTCAAATGAGGAGATTAATTAGAAACATCAAGAAGAGAAAAGAAGAGAGGAGGAGAAAGGAAGATCAGAGAGTGGTGCTTCATCCACATCTTCTAATGCTTTTGCATCTTATTCACTGCCTTCCTTGTCTTCTCATCCCTTGAATTAGGAGATTAACCATAAGCTTCAAGAAGAGAATGTCAAATTAAAGAGGCTACTACAGGAAGAAAAAGAGGTTGTTATGCCAACTACAAGCTGAGGATGAGGCTTTGGAAAATATGTAGCGTAACTCCTGTGAGGTAAAGAGGAATTCTTAGACTCCATGTATTTTTCTTGATAATGATTTCGCCTCTTTTGAAGAACATACAACGGGTATCAGCTCCAAACTGTTAAAGAGAATGGGGTATGGGGGGAAGGCCTCGACATTAATGGCAAGGACATCATAAACCCCATCAAAGTAGTAGAATTACCTCGACATACAGGACTTGGGTATGTCAGGAAGGAGTTCGGGGAATGCGCTAAAATAGCCAGTGAACCATCAATGACATATGATGAGAAGTCCTCACCAATTCTTTCCAAATCAACTGTGGAGGTAAAAGATACTAATTTATCTTGAGTTACATTTTTGGTTGGAAATGTGGAGATACCCATTACAGGGACAAGCATACGACTCCTTACCAAGATGAGGTACAAAGGATAAGGACTTAGTGTTAATGGCCAAGGCATAACTCAGCTATTGGAGGTTGAGCAAAAGCCTCGATTTGCAAGTTTGGGGTACAGTAAAGGGCAATGCTCAAAGGTGTCAAAAGCTTCCATGACATTGTTGAACTTGTCGAGGAATGAGGATGATGGGAATACATCACCATCAACCTATGGCAGTATGCATTGCAGAAAAGGAGTTGAGGCAAGCTCTCGTTCCCATGATCGTACCAAAGACCAACAGGAAAGGTATAACAAGTCTCGGTATTCTAATGTTCATTTTGATTACAACCATATTATTAATAATGAATGAAAATCATGGCATAGAAAAACTTGCAGTTTTTGTGGATTGCATAACCATGAGTGTGTTGAGTGTTGGAGAAGAATAGCAACATAAAAGAAGATGAGGCATGAAAGAAACTCTCCAAGGTAGGCAAAGAAGAAGAAGGTAAAGCAGATATGGAGGAAGCAGGTTTATTGTAGTCATTGCGACAGAGGTGGTCTTCAAAAAGCCACGTGTTAAAGGCTCCATCCAAAGTAGCGTTGCAAGGACAAAGCATCCGTGCACGAACTAGGTGAAACAATTGTTCGACCAACAAATGCGCCACAGGGAGACGACCCATTCACTTTGAAGGTGAAAGATGGATTTTCTAGGTGTGGTAGAATGTCATGGTCTTGTTTTTAAATCATGTGTTGCATGTTTAAACAGTAAAAGTGATGTTGTGTTTTCCATCACTTGTTGCAGCAACAATGTGTTAGATGATCCAAAAATAATTTATTATCATAGGTTATAAAATTGAAATAAAATAATTATTAATTTAAGAAATTAAATTAATAATTATTATTCTAGAATGATTAATTATTTAATGGAGACAATTAGAATTAGTATATTGTTGTAACAAGATATGACTCTCCAAATGTGTCGTATCTTAGGCTCTATTTTAGGAAATTAGTTAGCTAGTTGGTTTGAATAGCATTTAATGTAAATGGACACTTGTTATTTAATAAGTGATCCATAATTAGAGGTAGTTAGGACAATGAGCTTATAAATAGCTCATTGCAAGAGTGTTTGGTTATTCGGGTGTAAACTCTTGTAAATCAATTGTGTAATTGTTTTTTTTTTTTTTTTTTGATTAATAAAATTATGTGTTTGAGGACACTTCTGCCATTATTGTGGTATCAGAGCTCCAGTAATGCTGCAGTGGATGGGAAGAGGAGATTCTAGCCCTACAAATTTGTGCAAAACTCCATTGAATTGCTCAGCAAATGATTGGTATGAAATTTGTCAAAATTTTGTTCAAAAGGGAAGAAATTTTATTGTTTTATTGATTTTAGATTTTTCAAATTTGAAAATAATTTTTTTTTGAGTTATTATCAAATTACTGTACCCTGAATTTGTATCAGAGCTGGATTTTCAAGCATAGCAAATGCACCTTTTGCAACAAAAGCAAGAAAGTTTTCTTCTAGATCAGACTGGCCATAAAGTCGTTTTAAGTCAGTCTTGACAGCAGTAGCCAGTATCGATATAATTTTTGAACGTTTTGATTCCCAATTCCATGCTTGAGGGAAAACAGTGTCGACAGTAGTAGCCAGTATTTTCTTGCGAGAATTCTTCCCCTTGGCATTGTTCGTGCGAGGCTGAGGCTGAGGATCCGGTTGCAATTCTTCAGCAATAATAATTGTCTAAAGGAAATAAGTATAAATTTTAAGTGCATCTCGGTGGGAATTGATACGCTCTTGCAGAGATTGCCCTTCGGAACGAGAGGGAGATGATCTCGACAACGATGTGATGTTTGGGAGGAGAACACTGAAATTTGATATGAGGCTTTTGATGAGATTTACTTTCGCTGCAGGTTCAAGGCACGAGAAGCCATTAACAAGAGAATAAATATGATCTAAATATCGTTTCACTGTTATATATGAGCGTTTCTAGTAAAAGCTTGTGTCAACGTTAAATAGTGGTCAATTTGTTTAAAAACTGTGTGATGATTGATGTTGGAAGCTGTCGAATGCCGGACGCAGAGAATTGGGTCGAACGTATGGTGGAAACACAATTGAACCGGTGGAATTTGTGCATAAAAAACAGTGGAACTTTGGCAATTAGTAACAGTCACAACCTCTTCAAAATCATGACGGTTTTTGACCTTTAAATAGCCAACAAGGATGTAGGATGCGTTGGTCCAGCGTGGTAAGTTGAAAGGTAAAAGGCACATATATATTTGGTACCTTCGTTCGGTTGAAATGAAGAATCGAAGATACATAATTTTGTGAAGGCCAAATGTTATTGGTGATGTTTGCCATGAAAGGTTTACCTTGCGTCAATTTTATTTTTTTTTAGAACGCTTCCAATTTTATGTAATGTTTTTTTTGGAGTAATAAGGATTTCGTAATATTTGTGGAGGAATAAGGTCATTTGTAATTTTTGGAGTAATAAGGAGATATTTTTATTTATAATTTGTAAATTGGAGAGATAAGGTGTGTTGGATAATTTGTTCTTTAAGAAGTTCTTTTTTATTTTTCAATTGGGATCATCACATTGTAACTCAAAGTAATTTTACTTTGAGGGGGGTAATTTTTTTTTTTACCAGATTGTGCAAAAGCACCATTGTAAAAGTCAAATTTTGAAAGTTGCCTTGTAAAAATTTGAGAAATTGACTAGAGCCAAGTGCAAAGCTCAGTCAATTTTCTCCTGTTTTGATGACTATTCGAGGGTCAAGGCCAAGCCCCGATGTTTGCCCTTATTTTGTAAATCATATGTTGCAATGATGATGTGTTTTCCATCACTTGTTGCAGCAACATGATGTTTGGCCTTGTATTGATAATTGGGGTATTGTTTCCATTTTATGTAAACTTGACCACAAAGTATGTGTTATAAATTTGTGGAAAGTATGGGATGCTTGGCTCATTATTGGTCATAGAGTTAAGCATGCAATTTGCAAGAGTATTGTACTACATGTTTGCAAGGGATGCAGACATTAGCTCATCCTTTATGGCTCTAATGGACAAAGGTGAAGGAGAAGGAAGGATGGACCTGTTAGGACACTTGTGGTGCATACAATGTACATAATAGCTATAGATTATTTTAATGCTTTTGGAGGACCAAAAGATTCTTAATGGGGAGGTTTGATCCAAGATGATCTTCAAAAGTACCAGTGGCATGGTACAAAGGATAAAAAATTCAAAGTGGAAAAATATCTACAAACTTAGCATCAGATTAAAGTGCTCATTCCTTGATTCCAACGGTGCGAACGACACTCAAATCCGAGCTTGTATGCATAAGTTAGAGCACGTCAAAGTTCAAGTTTGACTTGGACAGGTGGCAGAGGAAATGACGTGGCAGAACTCTTCAACAAATGGAGAAGTGCCAAGTGGTAGGGTTCCATTCGCCCTGCAGTTCACTGATCGCACAAGGTAGAGGCCTGCGGGTTAAGGAATCGACCTCGAGCAGAAGTAGAGTGCGATGCAATCACATGTCGCAAGGAACAATGGATAAGAATTGGTTGCCAAGCAAGCACAGAATGCGATGTGATATTGCACATCATAGGCAGCAAGGGACAACGTTTTGAGAATCGGCCCCAGACAAATCCGAGTTTCGATTACGATATCACCATATCGCATATCACAATGCGCTAAGTCCTATAGCATAAGAATCACTCCCGACCAACTGATTGCGATATACTATGAAATTGTCGTACACGATACCATTTCAGAGTTGTAACCGATAACTCATCGGGTCTGCCGATTCGCAGATCATAGTTGAAACTGTGCAGTGTCCCATATGGAGAATCAGCCCCCCAGCTCCGCCGATTGCAATTTTTGAAATCTTTCCTTGGATCCGAAAATCTATTTGTTTTGGTTAATAATTCTGTCGGTTCTACCTTTATCATAGATTGCTCATCACTTAATGTAAAGGCACAAGGTCTGTCCGCCAGTTCAAATATGTTAATACATCGGTTTCCGTGTTAAACACGTTGTTTAAAGTGTTAAATGCATAGTTAAGGAATCAAGTGGGAAATAGATTACAAGAACTGTTTTCCAATGGTTTTTACTATGTTTAAACAGACTGTTACCTGTGCACAATTCAAGGACTAAGAATCTCAGTTGTTGAAACCAACAACCTAAATTTATCATTTTAGCTAAACTTGTTATTCTATAAAACTTCCTGAATAAGTTATATATTGGGCATCTGCACAGTAAGAAGAGAGAGAGAAGGTGCGGGATTTCTCATAACACCATTGCAGAGTGGTGACACCTACTCCTGGAAGGTGGCCGGAAACTTGCCTCAAGTATCTAAAGGTTCCGAGAGGTGCAGGAAGCCATTTTCTCGGAATTGGGCATTTAGACAGGCGTTTTTGCACGATTTTTCGCCAATATTTCAATGATGTTGTCTGTTTCTAGAGTTTGGCTCTCCGTTTGTTAGCTATCTTCCAGATTGGAGGTATAAGGGTGTTTATGTAAAATCTACTTGTACTTCTTCTCTTTTCATGCCACTTAATAAATCAAGGCCTCCCCACTGTTGAGTTGGGCCTTGAGATGTAGTCCAAATTGGATGAACTTCGTAATAAAATCTCTGTGTCTTGATGTCATGCATGATTATGTCTTTACTCTTCATTTATAAGCTTATGCTTCATGGTTTTTAATAAACTCAGTTACATGTAATTCTGATGCATCTATAAGCAAAAAAATCCTAGATCATGTACTTGATCCAGGAGGATTTCATTGATTCAATTGTATAGGTGTTCAAGTGTCATCATCAATGTTCAGTGTCATTGTCGCTTTAGTTTAGCTTTGACAGTTCGACAATGTTGGTTATGCATCAGGTTGTTCAGGTAATTGGTTTTCATGGTGTTCAGTTGATATGGGTTTGTACCTGGTTGTCGACTTATGTTCATCAACAGTTCCACCAGGATTGGTCAACGACATGTGTCTTGTCATTTGACTCGCGAGAGTAGGTGTCGACATTGTTGTGTCATCCATTGCAGAGGTTCGATGTCGACATGGGTGTCGTTGATGGTAAAGGATCGATATCGTTAGGTTGATATTGTAAATGTGGTTTGTGTCTACAATATGTATTAGTACGTCCTCATGCGACAGATATTGCTAATGTCTCTTAGTGACAAAAGATTGTACAAGGGTTACTAAAATTTGAGTTATTAAACCCTAATCTATGTACTAAATCCTAAATTTAAGCTCTAAGCCTAATGCATTAGTCTAAGTCCTAAAACCTTAAACCTATCATCATACAATGCAACTATGTATTAAAAAATACATTTCCTAAGCTGAAACCTAAGTTCTATGACCTAAAACCCTAACCTAATAGCTCTCGGCCTAACCACATTGTAAAACATTACAAAAAAAATAAAATAAAATATTCTTAACCACTAGAGCTAGACCACGCAGAGAATCTAACTGCAGTGGGATCATGTGATCAGAGGTGTAAACCACCTTCTTTGAAGTTAACCACAGTCTTAACCGTGTGGGGAGATGACTGTGGTAGTCACCATGTGAGTGAACAAGCGAAGGTTAACAAACAGGTTACAAGCCGTCGGAGTAGACTGTGCCCTTAACCGCTATGGAAACCATGACAAAGGACATGTGACTGCTATGTTGGTTTAACGTTGGGGTCTTCGGAACTGTGGAGGTTACCATAATTGCATTGGGATAGAAGGCATGTGAACGAACTGGGGGCAGAGTAAATTGTAGTTAGTTGACCACCAACATAACCACAACGGAACTACGAAGGGTCGGTGGCATGTGAACAACACGTGCGAAACCGTGCGGGTAAGGGAGACCGCTAGTTGAAACTGTCAGCAGAACCATCGACGCCTAAACCACGTGTTCGGTCACCGCTCACTTGAGCTGTCCAACCCTGCTCAGTTAAAGCTGATTGCAAACAATTTCAGGGTTTATCCAATGTTTGATTTGGGTTTTCAGTTGGGTTTTGAACTATTTTTAATTCAACCACCATATGACTAGGCCTAAAGGTGTCCCTTTGCTACTAGACCAAAGACAAAACCTATCCAAAATCAACTCAATTCACCTCGAATGTAGCCAATGGTGGTTTTTATGTATCCACAGGCCTATAAGAGGCAGTTGTTTCCATGGAGGAGATTAGAGTGGTTTTTGACTTTTGTATGCAGATTCTCGAGGACATAGGTGGTTTTGTTTTTAGAGTTATGGGAGCATCCGGG
This sequence comes from Pinus taeda, assembly GCA_000404065.3. NCBI lineage: Eukaryota > Viridiplantae > Streptophyta > Pinopsida > Pinales > Pinaceae > Pinus > Pinus taeda. Next base: position 123,077 of record APFE030358903.1, on the reverse strand, counting down.
GTCGGTTTTGGAAACCGTGAGAAGCATTGGAAAGCTGGTTCAAAGGGATATCTGATGACAATGATCAGAAGTGCTTGTGTGCACATTCAGTCTAGTCTTTTTTCTGTGTAATAAACACCTTCTTCTCATTCCTAATAAAAACAGTCGCCCATCTTGAAAGTGGACTCAGAGACGTAGTCCATCAGGGACGAACTCCATCATCAATTGTTTTGTCTGGTATAACTATGATTTTACTATTTTCACTTCTACTATGCATCGATTTATGTTTAATCAGCTATGGTAAAGTGTTCTTCTCAAGTAGTTTTCCTCGATTTCCGTGCTTTTAGTTAACATTCAAATCATTAATGGATAATTAATTCTACGTCAGTTGTTAGTTTATGATCATTTCAGATCAGTACTGGTAATTTTTAAATAATTATAAACCTCAAATTGTCTCACCACAATAGCATTCTTTTCTATGAACTTCTTATCCTTTGCATGACTATTTTCCATTTTCTTCAAGTTTTAGGGATGCTTGGTGGAATCCATTTTGCTTCTTTCCATATTCGTTTTTCTATCTATTGAATTTTTATTTCACATGTATTCATGTCTTTTCCATGTCCCATTTGTGTTCTTTTAATGTCATTTTTCAACAATTTTGGAAGAAAATGAGTTGTAAAGAAAAAAAATGTATAGTAAGAAAAGCCAAAAAAACTCATCTTCCTTATTTCTTCCTCATGCATCTTATTTTATATATTGTTGTAATATAAAGGGCTTGTTAGGAATTCAATTTTTTAATGTATTAATGGCTATTCTAGTGATTTATAACTTATGCTATGACTACAATTAAGTAGTGGTAAGATAACTAAGGCTTATGCCATGATGTAATTATAATTATTTATTAACTTGTCAAGATCATAACTCTGGCAAATAAACTTTATTTTGGGTGTATGACATGTCATTGGAAAGATCTCATTGATATTTACAAGGATGTGTGGTAATAGATTCAAACCCATAGGGCCGCACTTTAACAAAGCATAATTAATTGAGGCATTTTTTAATTTTAATTTACTTAATGATTTTTCAATATTTTAACATTTTGTGAAATAGAATAGTGTTTGATTTATTGAGATGAAAGCTTGTGTAGCTAACCCATGTACATAATTGATGAGATCATATAGATAAGTGATTGACTCACACATATAAGTGAACACTCATAGATATAAGTGACATAGTCACACACATAAGCAATGCACTTATAAATAGGTGATGCATTCACACATGAATGTCACACTGACACACATGCCTTGTACACCTAAGTAATAGGCACATATAACAATCCACCTACCCACAAACCCATATAAGTAACACAACTACATAAAAGAGACATACATACACACACATAAGTGGCACACTTGTTGAAAAATGCAACAATTAATTCTCAATTTGACTTTGCCTTGATTAAATTGAGAATATTTGAATTTCCACATCAAAAGACAACTTGGATGCAATTAACTTATGTGACATGGCTTATGTCACCTAGTTTACTTAGTAAATTCGAGTTGGAGGAGTTAGAGTTTAGTTAAGCATGTGTGATTGCTAATTTGTAGCAATCAAAGTCAATTATCTCAAGTTGTTTTCAGTGAAACTAGTTCCAATTGTTAGAGGAACTAGTGGAACGTTAGTTGTGCAGTGGGGCTTTAGTTAAACTTAGTGATCATCTAGTTAACTGATTAATCAACCGAAAATTGGTAGTGCATGCATATAATTCGAGTTTCCCAACTGAGGTGGAGATTCCAAGGCAATGTAACATTAGTTGTAGACTATTTGAGAGTGTACAAGTGTTGCATGCAACCTGATGATCAACCTGAGGAATTGCACAATCCATTTTGGAGAAATTCCTAAATAACAAGGGCCTAATTTCTCAAGGAATTGTGTAAGGATGTAGGGGCTCAAGTAGAGGTAGAGATTGACTAAGTATGGGTAAGAGCTTCTTAGTGATCAGAGAGTTTGGTTATGCACTTGCAGGTTGTGCTCAGTTGACTAAAGAAGTTGTAATACATATATATTCATCAAATTAATACAAGTAGATATTAGGGTTTTTAGCAGATTATTTTCTTGAGGAAAAATATTGTGTGCATGTGTGTTATTTTTTATTGCATGTCTGAAATTTTTGTTCTATATTTTGAATTACTTTTCGCAAAGTAGTAGAGTAGGTTTGCATCTTGTGATTTTGCTTAAGACTTCATGAGCAATTGCAAATCTACATCATAATTTCTACAGGTATCAGAGCAGGATTTACATTAGATTAGGAATTTTGAAGTTGTTTCTCAGGAGGTTATAATTTCGAGTTTAGTGCAACAAGATTTGATCAGAGCTGAGAAGATTCCCTTGAATGGAATAAGGCTAGAGTATGCCTTGGAAGACACCTCTAATTTTGTTGCATGGAAGGATCATGTGGAGGTGGTATTGGATGACAATGGATTGCTAGAATACATGGTCAAGAAAAATGTTGCAAAACCACTAGATTCTTATTTCCAGGACCTTGTTCAATGGAAGAAAGATGTAGCCAAGGCGAGGAGAATAATCTTGGAGGGAGTATGGGATCACATTGTCTCAAACCTCCATGGAAAATAAACTCCTTCACAATGTGGAAAGCACTAACATAATTGTTAGGGAATAATAGTGACCACAGGAAGATGACGCTCAAAGATAAACTTCGGAGTAGCAAGATGCAGAATAATGACACTATTTCGCAGTATCGAAGCAAGTCCACACAATGTCATGATGAACTTGGCAGGGTTAGTGTTAATGTACCTAAAGAAGACTTAGTAATCCTAGCCCTTCTGGAATTTCCTAAGAGCTGGCACAATTACCAAGATTCGGTGATGTTGGCTCATATGGGCCAAACCCAGGTTCAGAAGAATGATTTAGCCAAGCAAATCCCGTAGCTACCGGCCCTTTCGGCAACAACCCGTGAAGTGCGAACTGAGGTCTCACTCGAGGTAGCAGGGGAGGGTGTTGGAACCAGGTTTCCACACCCTTGGATGTCTAGATGTGGTCTGAGAGGTTCGCACGCCGTCCTGTAGCCCCGCGCTGTGCTAGATCTGCGTAGATCCTGATAACCTTAGCTTTCTCTTACCGCGCTGATTACAGATCTAATTTATTCGATTAAGTATTATAACCCAGATCTACTTCTACAGGTCTTTAAGAAAACATTTATTACATTCATTTAGTTCAGATATTAAGATTAAACCTGATTCACAAGTACTCAAAAGCATATGCATGTAGATCAACACAATTTCAATAACCATTAAAGAATAGAGTTGTGAGAGTTCATAATTAACATAAAATTCAAAAGAAACTTATCTTTATTTCCACTTAACACCCTTACATCCAGATCTGCCCTGCGCACTCAGCGGTAGGGGTCTACACACACAACTGCAGACTCTTCCATGTCTCTGTGCACATAGCTGCAGAGCCTCTATCCTCTACCCAAACCCCCGACTCGGACTTACAGACGCTTTCATAATGCTCTTCTCAGACACCCATTACATCTCAGATCCAAATCCTACCAAAAACTTAGCTACTCTACCCATAAAGCCTCGCTCTATTTATACCTTTCTATGGACTGTGATCCATTGGCAGGCTGACTCAACTTACATTTATTTACACTATTTTTGGGTAGAATACCCTTTTGACTTTGACTTCTTAAAAATCATGCTCTACACATTATCGCAGAGTCTTTACCCTGCTCTTACCCAAAATTGCGGGCTTCCCACCCCATATCCATTGTGCAGGGCTTTCGCTACACAACAGTCCCCCAACACAATCATCATGACTCATCCCAAGTCATGATGCTGGTACATCCATCTTTACGTGGAGATCGGTCAATAGCTTTTGTGCATTGCTTGTGCTAGCAACAAATTCTTCTGTCATGCGCTGCATCCGTTCCACCTGTGTTGCCAACACTTCAGTCCCTGTCTCTGCTGTCTCCATAGTGGCATACTCAGCTTGCATGTGGGATCCCTTGTGCTATATGGTGGTTGAAACTGCAAATGCCTCGTCTAGCCATGGCTGGAGATGGGCATTAACCATTGCTTCCTTTTGTCTAGCGGCATTGGCTTGGGTTTTCATGTCTTGCACCTCCCTCATCTTAGCCAAGCGATGCATGATGGCAATAGTCTACATGGTCCCTCGGAGTTGATCGTAAGCTTGTTGAGCTCCCGGGCCTTAGATTCCAATCGACGAAGTGTTGGATCTTCTTGAAGGGCGGTGATCGTAACAATCGACTAAGTTAACAACTTGTTACATTCTACCATTGATCGTGTGGGTATCGCACACCCCATAGTAATAATGTTCCTGCATTGCTCTAGGATCTCTGGTGGCATCAATTGTGGAACTTGCAGTCTTAAGTCCATGATTTGTGCACTAAGCTCTAGCTGGATCCGCGTGGCCTCCTCCTTTGTCTTTTGGAACTCAGTTGCCAGTGTACAGATTTGTGTCTCAATGGGAAAGTCCTCCGCAAATTCTAAATCTTGGGCACTTGAACAGGGTTCCGCTACTACCTTCTCCATCTGCTGCTTTTGTGTGACTGCTTTGTCACGTTGGAGCCACAGTTGTTTGATATAAATTTTATACTCTTGGAGAACTTGGTCGGCATGCCCGGCCCTGGCGCAGAGTTCAATTGTGGCACTGTCGTGTAGTTGTTGCAAAATTTCACGCGGTAGAGTAGCCACGTTTAGTCCCAGTTCTGTAAATCGTTCTAGCACAGCTCGATCCTCTGTTTGGGTGATGAGCAATGCGCCTGCTGGAATCAGGATAGAATGAGCCATTTGGGCTTGTAACAATGGTTTCGTAGTTTCCATACTGGAAACCCCTGGAGTAGCACTGGTGCCTACCCACGCGATTCTTGATTCCAGTTCATGTAGTTGTGTGCGAAGTTCCCCGAACACAATCTGCTGCTCTGACATGGCCTCATTGACTGCTTCCTGAGTAGCATCTCAAATGGTGTTCTTGATGTCAGTTAAATCTTCTTCGGTTAGCGTGGTCACTCCACTGTCCGTTTTAGATGCCTTTGCCTTCTTCCATGTTTGCATTCACTCGGATGGCACTGACCGCTTCAGAGGTGAATCCGTGCATGTTGCTGGTGGTTCATTCGCGACCGTTTTAGGGGTTGCCTTCTGGCTATCCTTGCTTGCTGTTGACACCACCCTGCCTGGTGGTGTCTTTCCTACTATCGTCCGAGCCACCTCCTGTGTGGCTTTAACTTCCGCGGCAAACTGTTCATTGCACTTTTGCTACATGGCCTGCTTAGCTTCCTCCTTTTGCTGCTTGATAGCGGCCTTGTTGCGCTCTACCGCTACTAGTCTGTGCCACACCGGTGGCCAAGTATCCAAAATATCATCGATAACATCATCAATAGCGATAAATCGGAGTGAGGTCCATGCCTGGGCCGAGTCCTTATGTGCCCTGATGTAGAGGCGATGCATGTCTGTCTTAAATTCAGCAATATGCTTCATGCTTTCATAGATCCCATTGGATAGATGAGGTAAGGCACTAATCTACTGATTCATTGTCGTGTCCATCAGTACCCAAAAGATTTTGATATTTCAAATTCGTCTTGCATCCCTTGTTGCCCAAACGGAAGCATATTGAGTGGCTTCCGGCCATTCCAAGTCCAAGACAGGAAACTGGCTTTCTTTGGGTAGGTCGGTGGTAACCAGCATGATGGATAGGAGCAGTCATGCATAATGGAAAGTTTTTACCTCCTCCTGCACTTTGTGGAAGTTGGTCAAAAACTCTTCACAGAGAAACTGGGACCAGTTGAGCCATACACCGGTGAAGCATTCTTCAGCGAGTGCAATCATGACTGCTAGAACCTCAGAGCCACGACACTTCCTCATGACTTTCCCTGCCAGCAATTGAGTGGCAATGCGAATTGATTTATATAAGATACTCTCAATGACATACCCCCGCTACCCTTTTGTAAGCTTATACTTCTTTTTTAATCGTTCTATCATCGTGACATCGCTACTTTGGTCAGTAATTTCTCGAGGATCTCCCATAGCATGGAAGGTGCGAAAGTTGATGAAGAAGTTCAAGTGTGATACTGACGGGTTTACCGACCCATAATATTTCCTCATAAATTAGACAAAGCAACTGCTTTATAACCAACATGGTTATCAAGGGCCGGAGGAAGTGGGGAATTGACAAGATACATAGTAGCCCAACTTGGTCCACCTTTCACAACCACTCCTTGGGTTGGTGCATTGTCACAGTCCCTTCTATAGTCTGCTCCATCAATGCATCCGTTGCCAAGTGGGGAAATTTTACTATATCCACGAGATCCGGATCCTCGAATTTCATTACTGCCACATGGCCAACCACTGAATTTTCTACTGGGAATTCTTTTGGTAGAGCTAGGGTAGCAATGACAGTGTCGACTTCATCTAGGTTTGTAGGTACTTTTGCCTTCCCCTTACTTGGAGGCACATACTTGGGTCGTCGTATAGGTTGTATGGGATCCTCCTCAGGGTTGACTTCTTCGACATATGTGGGAGAGTCTTCGACGTTCGTATCACTGTCAATGGTAACAAATTTACCTTTTTCCTCCATTGTGAATTTGCCAAAGTGCAGGTGTCACGGTGACCTTCTTACCGATTCTGGCATCTAAGGGTCCTTCCTGGTCCTCAACGTCCGAGGTGATTCGGGTGCTCAGTAGTTGGAAACGATGCTTGCTGCGGGTTATCGGTGGTAGGATTGTGTGCTTTGTGGATTATTTCCTGGTAGTGCTTCAACAATGCCTTAAACCACAGACTTTCTTCGAAGTGCTCGTCACTCATTTTGCACTTGCTTCTAACCCACGACGACTTTCTTATAGGACAGTAGGACGTGGTGGTGTGATCCTTACTATGATTATATAAGATTCAGAATTTAAGAATGGCTGCTTGCCCTTGGAGTAGCTCATCAATGTGATTTTGGTGGTTATTATTTTGCCTTAATTGCCTGCTGCCTACTCCATGGTGCTTTAAATGGGTCATCATGTCATGAATAGTATTTGCAACGGTCGCTTTCCACCTTTCCGTCGCGTCTGCGAAACCCTAGGATCGTAGATGTGGTTTTTGTATCTAGGCTGAGGTCATATCGCGCAACTTCGGAGTAGCTTGGTTTATAGTCTCGCGCCCTCTTTCAACTATGCAGAGTGTTGGTACTGAACCTCCTATGGATAGTCAGGTGGGTGAACTTGTCATGTTGATCTCCGTTTCTCGACTAGCTTGGGCTGTGAGCACCTTCTGCCTTCCCTTGATTTTGCTAACGGGTTGCGGTGTGTGTGGTCTTGTCCTTTCAGGTGATAGCGCAACCATGCTAGCAGGGTCACTGCTTGTAGCAGGGTGGGAGAGCTAGCCCTGCCTGGTTCCTTCGTTCGCTCCTTTGGGTGACCCATGTAGGTGGCTTCTAACTGAAATTTGGTAATAGATTTATCCCGCTTCGCACTCTGTGCGCAGAGTCTGGCCCCTGTTTCTTCTAACTTACCCAAATGCACCTTACCACGCCAAATGGCTACCCGGAGTTGCTAAATTCTGTCGTGGATATTGCCACTGCTAGGGTGAGCTTTATCCAAGAGACTTTGCTATCCGGCCATGTGAACCTTCGTTCTGTACAGATCTGGTTGGGTTGATGGTCACCTAATATGTATTTGGACCCTTCATCGTTGATGATTGACTATTCTTCCAATGCATACCTGGAACTGCTTCCTAGATCTTGGCTCCCACGGCCCCCCTGGTATGCGCAACTCATTTTCTGACCCCTCATGCTATTCCTATGTTGTGTCCACTGTGCTATGTTGGACGAACTACCCCTCGTTGGTTTTAGAACTCTCTTCTGGCTATTGTCTCTCCTCGGTGGTTACGTGTCACAGTGACCGAATCATATTGTAGTTAATTGTCGTAACTTTCTGCAAGCGGTTCTACCATCGTTCAGTCTCCTCCTCAAAATCCCTTGTGCAAGTGATATCGCATTCCCATGAGGTTCTTTCCCCATCCACAGGATGCACCTGATCCTAGTCTTGCGCTGTTATCTGATAGATGCAATCTAGCTTGTTTTCACTATCCTCGTCGTGCACGGGTTCGGTGTAGCGTTCTCCTTCCGCTGGGTCCAACAGAACTACTATTTGCAATGACTTCTTTTCAAACATCATTTTCCACCTCTTTAAGTTAATAATCCCCTTCATGTCCATTGCCCAATTAATTCTGAGCAATGCAGGGTAAGTATTAATGTCATCAACACTCTATATAACTTCAAAATCAGTCAGCGTACTTACACCATCGATATCCACAGTCACTCCTTGCAATCGACCCATTGGTAAGATCTTTTGCTGGTTAGCCATTTGTAATGGAATCGGGGACCATTGTAATGCAGGCTTACCTATGCGCTCCCATGTCTGTTTAGGTAATATGTTCGCATTCGAGCCTAAGTCCAAGATGACCTAATCCATTTCATATTCACTGATTTGCGTTGTCAGTCTCATTTCCCGTCTGGTACGCAGGGCATGTATTCCTATTTTTTGGACTACATGTGGTTCGCTGGATTCGGTGCACTCGGTGATTAGTTCGTGCAATCCTTGAATTACCTTACTATCACATAGTAGTTTCAAGTCTGCTCTGGGTTGGATGCAATTCTCTCTCCAGCAAAGCAATATGGATGGAGCCCTGGCTGACCACTTGTGATGGGAACTTCAAAGTTCCATCATATGCCATCCATCATTGCCTGCAGGTTTCGAGAAAGGTCGTAATAATGGAGGGGTCCAACCCTGACTCCATTTGATCCCTTATAATCTGAGTAGAAGCTTCCGCGCTGACTTGTTGAGCTTCCCTCGGGATTGTCCTTCCTTGTTCTGGCTCAAAGTCGTGTGCCTTTGTAGGTGTATCGTACCTCTTACGTTCTTCTTGCGGATGACCTCCTATAGTTGTGCCACTTCTTAGTACCATATTTATACGGTGATCCTCTTCATGAGGCTCTGCTCACATCATTTGGATATTCTGGGTTGGTGGAGGTTGGAGTGCTCCCTTTTCGCGTAGTTGGGAATTAAGGTAGGACAGTCTACCATTTCATGATCAAATTATTCATAGTTGGGGCACGAAGTTCTGGTCGGGTTAGTGTAGTTGTGAGTGTAGTGTCCCGGCCTGCCACAATTATAACAGATTAATGGTTTGCAACCCCGTCCGGGCCCCATTCCTCTCCCTCGGTCGCATCCTTGAAATCCTGCCCGCGCTTTAGTTTGCATTCGGTAAGTTGGGGTTCTTTCTATCATTAAGTCATAACTTCAACACGTTTGCTCATCGTGTCCCATCGATTGACAGAAGTTACAATACAACTGTTGCGGGATCTGGGTATACTTTCGCAATAGGTGGCAGTTATCTGTTGCGTGTTTCCCATACACCTGACAAATCGCACACCAGAGCGTAGGCGCAACACTTGGTCTTGCTTGTACCTCTACATTTAACGGCATCAGGCCTCTCCCCGCCAGATAGTTCGTGAAGACAGGGGAATGGTCCTTATCGTGTGCTTGGCTTTTGCATTTAACACATCCCACCTCCGTACGTACCTCCGGTCGGGATACTCTTTCTTGCTTCAAGCTCTGCAGTTCTAAATTCAAGTTTTGAAGTTGCGTGTGGATTTTTTGAACTCCCAACCCTGGGTCTGGTATTGGGGTCTTGCGTACCCTCATTGCTGTCTCTAGCGCCTCGGCTTGGGTTGAGATCTTTTGTTGTGACAGAGTCGTCCTCAGGTGTGGTGTTAATGTCGCCACAAACCATGCGTAGTGATGCTCATCTATTAGTGTCATGTTGGCCTCGTGGATAACGCTTTTCAAACTCTGATCCAAATCCCATGGAGTTTCACTAAGCATCATTACCATCTCTTTGAAACCAATAACCGACTGGGCCCCTGACTTTGGGCACCTGAATTCCTTATTTAGCACCTCCTGGATTGCGGTAATGCCTTTAGTTGGATGATCACTTGAATACTTCATGTACCAAGTTAGTGCATGGTCCTGAAATGCACTAACTAGGGTAGCCTTCTTGATATTATCATCTGTGATACCCTGAGCATCCCAGACATATTTTATCACAAACCAGAATCATCCTGGTTCCTCATTCCCCGCACCTTTAAATATCGGCAGCTTAACTAAACTTGCCATCCCAATGTTTGAGGCTGTTGGGGTTGGGGTTGGTGTTGGAGTGGATGGATTAGATGTAGGTGATGCAGGTGGTGGCATGGATGGAGGTGGTATAAGGGGGAAGCGCTCTCTGATCAACTGGACCGCACTTCCTAGTGAGAACCTCGTGAGTTCTTCCTCACTTTCCCAGGAAATGGAAGCTAATGGACTGTTCTCTACTCCTTCTGTTCCATGGTAACCTCTTCCACTCCGTGTTACTCCAGACATTAGCCAATGTGCATAATCTGATTTTCACATAACAACATCTTAATCCACATATTGAATGATTTGACATACCTACCATGTGGTCCTTGAAGAAATCACCTTTCTGCCTCACTATAGCTCACGGTGGTATCTATCACAAACTCAGTGATAAATCCTCCTATTACCCGATCTAGTCAATGATCTACTGTGCACGCGATCTTATCCTCAGTGGCTTCTAGCCTGTGCACTAGTTCCGGGGTCCACACAATAGGCTAGTCCAATCTTCACCTTCCCACACTATCAGCTAGCCTTGTGATCCACTCGTATAGCTCTACCAGGAATGACACAAAGAAGATCTCATGAATGCCTATGAATATATACTGACCCAGCCAATCTTCTTCTGATATTCATGAGTTTCTGTTTTCTTGAACTGCGAACTCATGGAATTTTAGATCCCACCACTCTTTAATCTCTTTCTTTGTAGGTTTCCAGTGTTCCCACATCAGACACCCCTTAGGCAGATCCCGGTCTCGACAACGGAACCATTTGTTGGCTTATATGGTCCTAACCCAGGTTCATAAGAATTATTTAGCGAAGCAAATCCCGTAGCTACCAGCCCTTTCGGAAACAACCCACGAAGTGCAGATTGAGGTCCCACCCGAGGTAGTAGGGGAGGGTGCTGGAACCAGGTTTCCACACCGTTGGGATGTTTAGATGTGGTCTGAGAGGTTCACGCGCCATCCTACAGCCCCGCGACGCGCTAGATCCGCGCAGATCCTAATAATATTAGCTTTCTCTTACTGCACTGACTACAGATCTAATTTATTTGATTAAGTATTATAACCCAGATCTACTTTGAGAGGTCTTTAACAAAACATTTATTACATTCATTTAGTTTGCATATTAAGATTAAACCCGATTCACAAGTACTCAATAAGCATATGCGCACAGATCAACACAGTTTCATTAACCATAAAAGAACAGAGTTGTGAGAGTTCATAATTAACACAGAATTTAGAAGAAACTTATCTTTATTTCCACTTAACACCCTTACATCCAAATCTTCCCTGCGCACTCAGATGTGGGGGTCTGTGCACACAGCTGTGGACTCTTCCAGGCCTCTGCGCACACAGCTGCAGAGCCTCTATCCTATACCCAAACCCCCGACTCAAACTTACAGATGCTTTCAGAATGCTCTTCCCAGACACCCATTTCATCTCATATCCAAATCCTACAAAAAACTTAGCTACTCTACCCATAGAGCCTCGCTCTATTTATACCTTTCTATGGACCACGATCCATAGGTGGGCTGACTCAACTTACATTTCTTTACACTATTTTTGGGCGGAATGCCCTTTTGAATTTGACTTATTACAAATCATGCTTCGTGTATTATCACGAAGTCTTTACCCTGCTATTGCGCAAAATTGCAGGCTTCGCACCCCATACCCGTTGCGTGGGGCTTTTGCTACCCAACAGGTGAACATGAGGGAGAAACTACCAAATTGGGAGCACTTATGGTTCAATTTGGTACAGGAGGTAATAAGATGGAATACCAGAGATGGGACTTCATCCAAGGATGAGGATGAAGAAAAATTTGCATTGGCTAGAAAGGAAAACAAAGGAAAAGGGATGAAATCTCAATCCAAACCAGAATCCAGTCAAGGGGACAAGAAGAAAAATTTGTCCAAAATTAAATGCTTCCATTTGCCATGAATTTGGGCACCATGCCACGAAGTGTCCACATAAAAAGGTAAGCAAGAAGACCTCAGGTGGAGCAGTAGGTGAAGCATTGGCTTCACAATTCAAGCTTGAATTTATTGTCATTGCATGCATGACCAACATAGTGATGGGGAGCATGCGGTACTTAGACTTAGGTGCACCATTCCACATGACAAGGTGTAGAGATTTTTTCATTGACCTGGAGGAAAAGGACTTGAAGATGCACATCAAGATGGGGGATGGAAAAAGGTATAACGCGTCCGATATTAGTAGGGTCACCTTTCAAAGGGATTCAAGTTCCCCCCTTAGGCTCAAGGATGTCGTGTTCATTCAGGGCCTAAAGAAAAATCTTATCTCTATTGCAGTTTTGGAAGACCGTTGTTATGATGTGATATTCAACAAAGGAAATGCATTCTTGAGACACATTTCCACTGGACAAGTGAAGCAGATTAGGGTTTGTTAATGAAATGTATAAGATAGATGTGGAAGATTATGTTGCATTAAGAACAAAGGTGGAGAATATGTAGAGCCGTGATGTCGGTGAAACTTAGCACATAAGACTTGGCCATTTGCATCATGGCACTTTAAATATTATGTATAAGATAATCACAGGCCTCCCTAAAGGAGCACTTGAGCAACAAGACAAAGGATGTACCTTGGGGAAGTACACAAAATCCACATTCCATGATCGGGAGAACAAAGCACATGCAGTCTTGGAAATGAACCACTTGATGTCTGTGGACCTTTCTCGATAGCCTCCACTACCAAACACAAATATTTTGTGATTTTTATTGACGACTTCTCATGGAAGTGTTGGATATTATTCATGCGGAAGAAAGATGAGCTATTCTCCAAGTTCATAGAATTCAAGGCATAGGTTGAGAAAGAAAATAGCAAGAAAGTGAAGGCTCTCAGAAGCAATAATGGAGGTGAGTATGTGTCAAATGAATTTAAAAAATTCTATGTGAAAGAAGGCATTAGATGAGAGGTGACAACACCCCACAACCCACAACAGAATATGGTGGCTGAGAGAAAGAACCATAACATTATGGGAGAAACGAGAGTAATGTTGCATTACCAAGGCCTACCTATTCACTTGTGAGTTGAGGCATGCAACACAATAGTTTATTTGTAGAACCAAAGTCCTAATCGGGTATTCTTGGAAAGATTACACATGAGGAGAATTTCTTGGGTAGGGAGCCATATGTGTCACGCTTTAGGATTCTTGGAGCATTTGTTTACTGCAATGTCTCTAAATAATCAAGGAAGAAACTAGAGCTGAAAATAGAATTGAGGGTATTTGTGGGTTAGACATAAACTATATGCAACTATTGTTTGTACTTTCCATCCCTCGGAATGATATTTGTGTGAAGGGATGTAAAATTTGATGAGGAGAAAGCTATGTGTTGCTCTCTTGAGAGGGAACTTCATATCCCACTAGAAGAGGAGATTTTAGCTCTAAAGGAGGAACCTCAAGAAGTTGTGGAGAAGCCACAAAATGAGGAGCAGAGAGTGGAGACAACCACTCAAGCAGAACCATCTAGAGAAGGAAAAAAAATAACTAGGGAAGATGAAATACTTGTGCAGGATGCAAGCGAGAATGTGGGTGCTCCTTCAAATCAATGTAGACAAAGAAGATCACTAGATTGGTACACTAGCTACATGGCTCTAATGACTGAGCTTGTAGATATTGATCCATCCTCTTTCGAGGAAGCATTAGAGAAGCCTGTATAGGTTGATCCAATGGTGGAGGAATATGAATCCATTGTAAAGAATTGTGTTTGGGATGTGGTACCAAGACCAACAGATAAATCAATTATGGGTTTGCGATGGATCTTCAAGGTCAAGTAGATAATAGGAGGAAGCATAGAGAAGTACAAGGAAAAATGTGTGGCAAAGGGGTACTCTCAAGTTAAAGGGATTGACTATGAGGATACCTTTGATCCTGTAGCAAGAGACTCATTCATTAGATAAATTATTGCTCTGGATGCGTAGATGGGGTAGAAGATCCACCAGATGGATGTAAACACAACTTTTGTCATTGGAGTTATTAAGGAGGAGGTGTACATCGAGAAAATAGAAGGTTTGCAGACATTTTATTGAGAGTCTCATGTGTGCAGACTCAAGCGAGCATTGTTCCATTTCAAATAAGCACCCCTTGATTGGTACATCAAGATAGATAACTATCTCATTGGTTTTGGCTTCACCAAAAGTGAGGTGGATGAAAACCTCTATCATATCTTGGTAGAAGGTAAATTGCTTATTATTGTCTTATATGTTGATGATTTGATTTTAACTAGTGATGAGTAGCTGATAAGATCTTGCAAAGACGACCTTGCAAGGGAGTTTGAAATGAAGGACATGGGTCTCATGCACTACTTCCTCGGGTTGGAAGTATGGCAAGGCGATGGGGAACTATTTGTTTCTCAAGGAAAGTATTCAAATAAGATACTACAGAGGTTCTGTATGGAGTGTTACAAACACATGGAGACACTTCTAGCGACCAACTGGAGGAAGGAGGATGCCACTTCAAGTGAAGAAGTAGATGCTACCATTTATCGGCGGCTATTGGGTTCATTGATGTATCTTGTAAACACACGACTAGATATGCGCTATGCAGTTAACCAGATGAGCCAAGCTATGGTTAGGACAACCAAATTATTTTGGAAGCTAGCTACGCATGTTTTACAATACCTCAGAGGCACTACCCATTTTGGACTATGTTACAAACAGACAAAGGGAGTGAAGCTGTGTGGCTTCATAGATGCATATTGGGCAGGGAGTGCATCAGACCAGAAGAGTACATCAAGTGGAATTTTCAGTGTTGGATCTGCAGCAGTTTCCTGGTAGAACAAGAAACAAATATCTATGGTGCTAAGCTTGGAAAAAGCAGAATACATGGCTACAAGTCAAGTAGCATGTGAGGATATCTAGATGAGAAAGATACTTGTTGGATTGTTTGGTCAGATGATGGATCCAACTATGATCTATTGTGATAATTAGAGTTTCATAAAGCTCTCTAGGAATCCCATATTTCACAATCGATCCAAGAATATAGATATCTAGTATCACCATTTACAGGACTGCGTGTAGAGGCAAATAATGTCGCTTTAGTACATTCCAATAGAGGAACAAGATGTTGACATTTTGAAAAAGGTCTTGTTAAGAGGGAAGTTCATGTTCCATAGGTGCAGGATAGGGGTGGTTGATAATCCATTTCTTGTTGAGAGGGAGTGTTGAAAAATGCACCAAGAAATTCTCAATTTGATTTTACCTTGATTAAATTAAGAAAATTTGAGTTTCCACATTAGCAGACAACTTAGATGCATTTGTGTGACATGGCTTGTGTCACCTAGTTTACTTAGTAAATTCAAGTTGGAGGAGTTAGAATTTAGTTAAGTATGTGTGATTGCTAATTTGTAGCAATCAAATTCAATTATCTCAAGTTGTTTTCAATTAAACTAGTTCCAACTATTGGAGGAACTAGTGGGAGGTCAGTTGTGCAGTGGGAATTTAGTCAAACTCAGTGATCATCTAGTTAGTTGATCAATCAATAAAAAATAGTTAGTGCATGCATAAAATTCTAGTTATTGAGTTGAGGTGGAGATTCCAAGTCAGTGCAACATCAGTTGTAGCTTATTCCAGAGTGTACAAGTGTTGCATGCAACTTGATGATCAACCTAAGGAATTGCACAATCCATTTTGGATAAATTCCTAAATAATAGGGGCCTAATTTCTCAAGGAATTGCACAAGTAAATAGGGGCTCAAGCAGAGGCATAAATTGACTAATTCTGGGCCAGATCTTCTCAGTGAGTAGAGATATGGGTTATGCACTTGCAGGTTGTGCTCAAGTGAGCAAAGATATTGTAATAAATATTTGTTCATCATATTAATGCAAGCAAGCATTGGGGTTTTTAGTAGATTTATTTACCCATGAAAAATATTGTGTGCATGCGTGTTATTTCTTATTGCATGTATAGAATTTTTGTTCTAGACTGTGAATTACTTTCCGCAGAGTAGTAGAGTAGGTTTGCGTCTTGTGATTTTGATTGAAACTTCATGATAAGTTGCAAATCTACACCATAATTTATACAACACTCACACACAAGAGACAAAATCACATGTGTGAAAAATATGAAATTAATTTTCTTATGCATGTATCTGAGGATGTAACTTATGTGTGAGTGTAACATCCCTTATATGCATAAGTGCACCATGTTTTATATATGTGTGTGTAGCTCACTAATTTGCATAAGTGTGCCACTTATGTGTGTGCGATTAATGGACCCACATATAAACTATGTGTAGGTCCAAAAGTGTGTGAGTTCATCACTTATGCACATGAGTGCATCACCTATTTGTATAATTGTGCCATTTATGTTTATGGACCCACACATAAACAATGCTTAAATGCTTTAATTTGTTGCATAGTGTAGAAATTCCTTATAGATTCAAACTGCATATTGTAATATGCTAAAACAATTTACTTGAATCTACTCTACTCATCAGCGGAAATAATAAACAGTCAATGAAATCACAAAGAATATAAGAGAAAGAATTCAATCACACATAACACAATGATTTCCTAGGGAAAGCCAAAACTACAAAAACCCCTATTATTTATATATTGCATTAATTAGAAAATATGATAAGATTACAATGCTTTTCTCAAGCCCGAGTAACCTCTGCACTATCTCTATCTATCTCACTACCAACTTGTGCACGATATTCTATTGGCACATTTTTCTCTCACAAGCTCCATGCACAAACTTGTGCTTCCTATTTCTTTGTCTCACCAACTCGTGCTCACCAAAACAATGATTAAACTTGTGCCTTCATTCCTCCTTTTAAAGGCAATTCGAATGGCTAAAATTGGTGATTTTTCCAATTAAGGAATGATTTATTTTAGGCCTTCTACTGATTGCATGCACCATCTATTTAATTTAGATGATTTTACAACTGAGTGTACATTGTCCCTGAACTCCAATCTCAATTGGGTCTTTCTTTGATATGACATGCATGAGTTAATTATGAGTGAATATTCAGTTTACTAGCTAAGCAGTGTTGGTTACACCCCACTACTGCAAGTTACACCCCACTACTGGATCTCCCACTAATTCCTCCATCAGTTGGAACTGGTTTAACTAAATTTAACTCAGTTAGACTGAATTAAATAATTACAACTCAAAAGAACTAAATACGGGCCCCTAAAATTTATGATCCACTCTACATGACTCTAGATAGACTGCCAACTTGAATTAAACAAGCTAACTAAGTCAAATTAACTTAGTTAACTATTACAAGTTTCTATTAGAATTAAAATTTCCATTTAATTCCTAATTTAATTCAAGGACAAAATTAAATTAGGAATTTCTTGATGCTATTTTTAACATTTCTTGTTTCTATTTTCAACACTCCCTCTCAACAAGAAAGGAATTCAACTCTATCCTGATCCAATACCTTTGGAATGTCCTACATGACACATTTTTCACTGTTGTTGTTGCTATTGCATCATCTGCAACTAAAAAAAATCCAAATAAAATAAACTAAATCAACTGTGTTTGCAACTGTCTACTAGGAAAAATTATGTTGCTGCTGACTTTGCTACTGAGACTCCTTCTCTATTGTCAACTCTATTATGCACTCCTCAGTATCTGACTGACACTAATCCTCTTGCTACTGGATATTGTGGGTTCCCATAGCAAGGTAATTATCCATGAGACAAAAAACACCTCAATGGATCTTGCCCAATTTTTTCCACTCTTGGGACTATTACTTCACATCGCCCCACCTCACACCAAGAGGTATGGATGCATGTGCTCCTTCTGCCCACTTGGCTCGAATTCCCCTGTATTGGAGGTCTCTTCTTGAGTGGATGTCTCCACTCGACCTCCTCTCTTCGTCTCCATATGTGGCTACTCCACAACTTGCTGACGCTGCTTCTAAGGCTGCATGTTGAGAGGTCTAACATGCTCCCTCTCAACCACCAAATCTATAGTCTCTACTCAATATAGTTACCTTTTGACCTTGTTAATTAAATGGTTTCTATAGAAAATTCTTCCTCTATTATGCTTACAAAATATCACTCTTAGATGTTTTAATCAACTATGGAAGAGAATACAATGTTGAGGAATGGAACCCATTTTCCTCCTAGCAACTAGTTATGTAAAATCGCCTAATAGCTATATAGGGGTGGGGTTTTCACTTCCTCAAATGTAAATTGTGATAAGGTTTTGTACCTTCTAGAATCTTATCCAAAGTCCACATGTTAATAAACCCACACATGTGAGTAATGGGGGGATGATGTGGAATCCACTTGTACCATGGTAGTCAACAATCTAGGTCAACTTGTAGGAGGCATAAATTTTGCATATGAACTTCAATTGAGGTGATCTTCACACCATTGGAAATTGGTCTCAATTTTTAGATTAACATCAAGGGTGTGTGCACATGTTCGAGACACTACAACCCCAAAAAAATTATTTGATGTCTTAAAATGGCTTTGAAAGGTTCTAAACCCCAATTTTTCAAACTAGGACCTGCCACTAAAATGGGCATCGCACACCAATTCCTCCAATTTTTCCACCTATAAATTACCAACATCGATGATGAACCATATGAAGATCCAATCAAGATCACTACTCATGGTTTCTTCATATTCAGTCATTTATTTTTCAACATAACATTGTCTTCATGGCTCTTGGTTGAGAATGTTCTTATTAAGGTTGGTTTTGATAATTGAATATGTTAATGATGTTATTGCATATTCTAACATCACCTTCATTTGAATGAGGATAATTTGAAAGGAAAGTGAGCATAACAAATGGGAATCTGAACTATATTGAGCATTCCCATTTGTTTGCTCAATTCTAACTTCAGACTCCCATTTGTTTGCTCAATGCTTTATGGGAGTTTGACCCACTTGCAAGTAGTTTTGGAGACCAAGATTTGGCTCAATCCTAACTTCATTATTATGATAGAGCGAAAATATTCTATGGAAATTGTTTGGTATTTGAATCTTGGTTTATTTGGCTTAATTTTTCCCTCACATTCTCATTAAGCAAGACTCTTTCTCATAGAATAAAGGGTTAAGTATTACCCAATAAACCAAAAACTTTCACACTTGTTTAATGAATATTCATGGCCTTCAAAGAGAAAATTTAACTCCACATTTTGGCATGTGTTTTGGAGTTAGAAAAGAGCCAAATTCATCAGGATTTGATACATCAAAAACAATAAAAGAGGAAAGAGTAACCTATTTATAGGGAAGGAACCCAACATTCTCTTAGTTCTATATAATGTTTACATGGCGATATTGGTAGTACAATTATATGTTTTTCCCTTCATTTATTTACCCACTTTCCTTTCCATTTAGTTCCTTCCATGTTATATACTCATCCTCATTTTGTACAAGTTCCTTCTCAACGATTTAAGTAGATGAGAACTAGGGGTCAAGAATTTATTTTCTTTTCTCTATTATATTGGTAATGATAGTTATTTTTGGAACTTACATTCCTAAAACTACTATTGGGAAGGTAGGATTAATAATCAATGCATGCACAAAACACATGAAGCTCAAAATGACCTTGTACTTGGTGATTAACAAGTTTTAATGTGTGTGTCCTTTAGGGTCAGAAAAAATATTTTGGACTATAGTGGATAATGAGAAGAAGCTTGACTTCCCTTTACATCTTTTGGCTTCCCTTCATTTCCTATAAACCCATCCATTTGTTTCCCACCTTACTATAAGGGAATTCTTTAGAGCATTTTTTGACCTAGGTGTGAATGGTTTGGCATGTGTGTTCAATGTTTCTTTCAACCAACATTAAAATAACATGATGTATAGTTCTATATTCATATAGTTATATGTAAAGCATGGTGGAACTTTTCCCTTGTTGGTAGAATTGAGGGATATGATGATTGGGCATTATTGTTGGTCATAGTTTGAAAACACATCCAATTTGTATGGAAATATTATATGTAAGCCTCTTAAAAGATTTTAAGACTTAGGATATATATTCTAGATACCAAGATTTTGTTTTAGGCACTTATTCTATTACTAGGAAATCTGTTCACAATATTTGAATTATATCAAGTGGTTGTAAAAAAAAATTGTTTAGGTTACCTTTTGGGCATTTGCAAAAACTTAAGCGATGCATGCATGCATATTTTCATTAAGGTATATATATGGTTAGCGATGGTAATGTTGTTCACAATACAATTTTGATAGATGCCCAACCTTTTTGAGACCACCATATAACATATTTATATTTATGTTTGAAGCATACTAGCTATGGTTGGAAGCCATTCTTGGCATATTTAGATTTTGTTCATGATACTTTGATGCATGCCCAATTTTTCGATAACACATTTAACATATGTGTATTGTTGTTCATGTTATTTGGAATAAACATTCAATATAAAAGAAAACTTAGTATGATATGTTCTTCATGTTCACATAAGTGGTAAGATTTATTCTAAGATTGAGTGATTTTCATTGCTTTCTTACATATTAGAGGTTGAAGCTAGTATGTTGTTGTAGATTGATAATGACATTTATACTTGTAAGCATTATTTCTGAGGTGGGAATTTACACATCACTATGATGTAAAGCATATCTTTTACATTTAGTTTTAAAATTAAGTGGAGGTGGATGTTGGAAGTAATGGTTATACACTCATGCATGGCAGTGGTAATATGATTGCTTCAAAGGATTGAAGCCTAAAACTCATATATAATTCCTGAACATTCGTTAGTTTTAGGCTTCAATCCTTTGAAGCAATTCCATCTTTCAAGCATGTGTGGATGGTGTCATAGAAGAGTATGCATTGTTTATTCATATTAAGTATATTGTTTCCATTAGAGTCCCTTTTCATTTTTCTCAAATTTTTCCATCATGTTGTTTTCAATATTTTCCCTATAATTTTATATAAATTAAAGTAATGCATAGTAGTCAAAGTTTTCAAATATTTGAACTTTATGTTACATTAATTTAAGCATGGGAATGATGTTAGAGCAGAATGATTTAGATTGTGTTGGGCTTTTCAATAGTTAAAGGTAAAGTTGTAGCTATCCTTTAATTTGTTAATGATACCCTAAGTGTACTCAAATTTCCACTTAGAATAAGGAAACTTTTTATTTTAATAGGCTTATTTTCTCCACTATTTTTCATAAGGTTCCTTCTGGAGTACCTTCTATATGAATCTCTAAAGATGATATTAATATTTTATAGTTAGAAATAAATTACATGATTAGTACTAATGTAGTATTTATGATGATTATTATAATAGTTTGAAAAACTACTATTGATGGTTAGTTTTGATTTGATCCAAGACACCTAGGGAAACTAAGGCCCTATATACTTTGTTAGAATAAAGATTACATTGAGAGGGGGTTGAATTGCTTGACAAAAAAGTCAACATTTCAAAACAATTTCATTAATAGCTGAAGATATAACAATGCATTAGAAAATAATATACATCATAACAGTGAATTAAATTGTGCACCAAGTAACAATCATCACATCAACACATGAGAACACCAAATTTTACATGGAAAACATTACATGAAAAAAAAAACTTTTTGTATTCTTCAATTTGATTACATAGATTTGCAGATATCCCCCCCCCCTTGCAAAAAAAAGGAAAAAGAAAACAAATTTGCATGCACCAACCTGCTGGAGGCACCAATGCCCAAAATGTGCAAGCAACTACTTTCAATATGATACAACATGATTGATGCACTAACCTTGAAAATGTGCAAGCACCAAATTGTTTTAGGCTTCAATGTAATTGAGGCACCCACCTCCTTCTTCAACCTATTGTGGACCATTTTTCACAACATTTCAAACTAGATCCACAAGCACCACAAACAACCTAAGTCTTTAGAAATTAATCATACCACGTTGTCACAAGATTTTTTATGAAATTTTCATAACTTGTTCATCAAGCTACAATGTTGTCATACCCTGTTCATCAACATGTTCATCACAACAACTTATTCATCAATATGGTACCATAACACCTTTTGTGGATCACATTTTATTCATACATACAACACTTGCTCATAAACCCTAAAAGTTGCTCATAATCCAGAAAACATAAAGTATAGGTTTATAACATCAATAATACATGTTCATGGCTCTTCATAACCCCTATAAAGGTCGCAAGTGGTTTCTAGTCATTCCCCTTTTTCAGAATTCAATTTGGCGTCAAAATCACTCCAAAAACAATATAAAACCATATAATAAATTAAGTGTGGTACAAAATGGCCCTTTGAGGGAAAGTTGTACAATATATATTATATATATATATATATATATATATATATATATATATATATATATATATATATATATATATATATATATATATAATATATATTTTTATTTTTGGCAGTAGTCATTATACAAAATTATCCTCTTTGGTCTACCTAACTGTTCAAAAAAAAATATTTGATGGGAAAAAATAAAAAATAAAAAATTCTAAACTCGACTGGATTCGAACTTGTAACCTCTCCCAAATCAAGCACTTTAAAAAGAAATTTGGTTGTAGAGATAGTCATTCATATTACTTAAAAAATACATATTTAATGAGCTAGACCATGCTTGATAAAGGAAAGGATAAGCCTTTGGGCTTAAACATGCATATCAGGCAAATTCAGACATACAACCATACAACAAAACAAAGCTCATGACTTGGGCCTTTGGGCCAATGCACCACAACAATACTGCTGACACATGCCTTTAAGAAAATACACACAACTTGTGCCTTCAGAGCAATGCAACATAATTGGACTCATGCCTTGGGCCAATCCAACATGCAAACATACTATAAAGATATAATCCTTAGGCCATAGACACAACAAAGCTATAAAGTCAACTCTTGATGTCTCTTAACTAGACAAATCTTTCGATGATTAAGAACACTTGACAATTGAACTAATCAATCTCATATATCTAAGTGTGAGAGAACCTAAGATTAATCAAGGATGATGGGAATTTGAGGTTTGGGGGCTAATAAAATTTTGAAATTTGGGGGTTGACATAAATTGGAGAAGCTCTACGTGCCCTTGCCATGTGACCTAATCTTAAGGTCCATGGAAAACGTGATGCTTACATCATCATGATGTCACCCTTAACATGTGGCATGCGCTGGTTGTGTTGAAAGTGTAATTAATTTTAGTCTTCGTAATTGTTGTACTCATTTCAATATGTATCCTATGTAACAAAAAAAAATAAGAAAATAAAATGTTACTATTATTAAAGCATGGGTTTCATGCTTCTTATTGATGGGCTTATAAGTAAAATCATGCCCTTCATGCTTCTAGGGTTTGTTAGATCTTAAGATTAATTGTTATGAGTAAAATGAGTATACATCATGATTCTATGACCCTTCGGAGGAAAAATGTAATTAGATAGAGAATTTATTTGGAGTATAGGAAGCCCTGAAAACTCCAAAAGTACAAGTCAGCCCTGATAGCTTCAAGTTTGCGTAAAGGATAGAATTAGACCCCTATACAAAAGAGCAGTTTGACCTTATTTGACACACTCACTCACCAAGAAGTTTGATATCTAAAGGAAGATTTTGATCTGTAGCTGGGAAGATGGAAGAAGGAAGAGAAGAGGTCTATAAGGCAAGAGGAATCCAAGGAGGAAGCAAAATTTCTGTACTTGGGCTCTATCTCTCTCACATGTGTGAAGTCTAGGGTTTTTGCAGCTTCCTAGAAGGGTCAAAATTGTAAATTTGAGTTACAGGTGCAACATCAGGTTGCAAGAACATCGAGTATTCTATTTGGACCTTGTTGACCTTGGGAAGACTTGTTTTTATTAAAGGGATATTGTTGGGAAAGTTTTCCTATGGGTTTTGTGCAACTTTTGTAGAATCGAAGTTGCATAAGAGTTGTAGTATTGAAGTTGGTAGGTCAAAGTTGGAATTTTGAATTATGTTGGAGCAAGAACAAGAAGGACTTTCTAGAAGAGCTGATTTGGTACTTGGAGGAGGACTTGGTCTAGGAATTGGGTATTTGTGTCTCATTTGACGTTTGTTCTATAAGAAGAGAAGAGTTTTCTAGGTTTTCCCCTTGGATGGGTTTTTCCTTGGTTGAGAGCCTAATTTTTGTGCCTTCTTTTGTTACTGTTTCATTCTTAATATTTGTTTGATGAAAATACCTAACTAAACAACATAATAATATTAACAAAGTTCACAAAAAAATATCAAGGTTAAGGGAAATTGGAATTAATAGTTTCCATTTTGAATTTTCCAATAGATTAGACCAACGTGGTGGAGAGAAAGTGACATGGGAAAGCCATTAAAGGTCATGCATTTCATAACATAATCCATCACTCATGAATTATTCAATGGTTAGATCAACCCTAAGATGCATACTCTTTAACTAGTTAAACAATGTGCAAGTCACTATTCTATTTGTTGTGGATAAAATCACAAGATCATAGATCTTATCTAAAGATGCTCGACATTTAACAAATTTGGTGTTTCTTCCCTCGTTGTAGATATCAACTTAAAACTAACATATCTTCTTTTCTGGGAGGATTTTGACTAAGTGTGATATGCCATTGGAAAGGTCTTAGAGAGGAATATCCATCCATGTTATCCATAGCTCCATTTGAACAACATAAATTTAACAAAACTCAATAAAATTTGAGCCAGTTCCACACCATTTAATGTGACCTTGTAAAGATATCGAACTTATCTTTGAGAAGACTATCCAACCATGCCATCTATACCTTCATTTGACTTCCCCTTTGACATCAATGACACAGGTTGTCATCGACGAACAAACTATGTCCAACATACTAGTTTATTGTGAAAAATCCTAATGCAATAGTATGTGAGAGGTTAGAGATTATTAATTCGTATTTATCGTTACTAACGTTCAATAAATTTAATCTCATTAAATATATGTGAATAATAAAAGTAACTATTCATCTTCGTATCCTCTATTAAACAACAAAAACATGTGTTTGTGTGTGTGTTGTTTATTATAGAATATGAAGATGAATATTTATTATAGAAATACATATTAATAATATCTAAGGTCTCACGTCCTATTGCTATTAGAATTATTCATAATAAACTAGTCTATGGGCCCTTAGTTTCCATAAGTGTCTTGAGTCTTCCTTGACCATAAACATTTCACCTACCATTCAAGCATTTATTATTCCAATTCCTTAAATTATATTATTATTATTCCATGAGACAAGTATGACCTCTTGAATTCCTTCTTATCCTATATGTAAAGAGGACTTGGAGACCTGAACGGGGAAGAGGAAAAGAGATTGTATGCTTGAATCCTATTATTGAAATTCAATTCCATTTTTTTTTTTAATTTCGTAAGTAGCTTGATAGAAACCTACAATGGTAAGATAGATTCTAGGAGAGGTCAATAATTAAGGTGAAAATGAGTCTACATTCTTTCAAAGGTATACTTTTTATTTTTCTTTCATGGATTATGAATTTTTGCTAGATTTATAGGACTAACTCTATGATGAATGTGTCCATGAGGTCTTGGATAGATGGTGATCGGGTGTGCTATTAAGGAACTCCTAGATGTTAAGTCACTAGCTCAATTCCCCACTCTATTTGGGTGTTATTCTTGGACATGACCATGATGTATCCTCACCACTTCTGAACTTACGAAAACAAATCAAATTTGTGATGAATGTAGATTCTTTTCAAACAATGTAATAATGTCAATTTCCTAAATAAGTGCTCATTGTCAGAGGCTTCTCCAACTTTGATTGTTTGTTATTGCAAGTGGCATAGGTTTCATAAACATCCCACTTTTTGGGAGTCTAACCAATTATTGTCCTTATTTTGTGTTATGTATTTTACCATTCAAACAATTTGGTAATAAAATATTTATTAAGAATATTTGCTAGCTTTCTTTGTGTTTTATTTCAACTCCATTTTCTTTCCTCACTATAGTTGAAAATCATTGTTCTTTTTAAATGTTATTTTAAATGTTATTTTCATATTATCACCTTAAATGGTTGTTTGTGAATATTGTACTTATCGTTCCTTTATTTATATGATGACAATTTTCACTAACTTGCAATTTGGTATTTAAGCATATTGACAACTTGCAATCCAACATTAAATCATGGTAAAACTATAATTCATCATTTATTTCAAATATATTTGGTGTTGTATTATCATCCTTCATTTGTGTGAGCCCTTTTCCTTTGAAAACATATATAAATACTCATGGATCATGCTTTATTCATCTCTTATATTTTCCTAGATATAAAATCAACTAGCTCTTCCTTTTGCTTTCTTTATGCATGCAATGGTACATCTTAGGGTATATATATATTAAACTTAAAATTTTAAATACATATGTACACTCTACTGGTTTGCATCAAGAAATTGGATTCATAGAAAGGAATTCACTTACATCTCTCATTTCTTTTTATCTTCTCTAATAAGGATTTTTATAGTTTAGTGAGATTATATATTTAAAACAAGGGGTGATAATTTTATAAAGAGATAATTATTTTTGGAATTGAGTGAGCAAAGTAAGGCATTATTAATTCATCAATGCCTTTAAGGTACTATTCTTGGGACAAATCTCTGAGTATGCACTTTGTGAGTATAAATTTGATAGCGTGGGGAGTATTAAAAGAAAAAATGATTCTTCTATGCACATTTGATGGTATATTTAAGTAGCCCATGGGGCTTTGGATTGACGGTGAATGGGTGCACTATTAAGGCACTCCCTATGATGGGTCATTGGTTCAAATCCCCCATGTGTGCTTACCTACCCAAAAAAAGATGGTATATTTAAGCAAAGATCCTCCAACTTTATAATACATATGTGGTGCACACGAAATCAAATCACTGCATTGATCTAATTATAATAATTTAAATAAAGATTAATTAAATTATGGGTTTATCATGTTTCTCATATTTCTTGGGGTATATAAACTTGGTTATCTAGTGTCTAATATGATCATGAAGGAAAATGCATTACCTCAAGCATGACTTTATGTGAGAATAAATTAGATACATTGTTTATACATTCAAATTAAAGTGGCAAGTTAGGGAAATCCATGGATGGTCTTACTCTTGAAATTAATGTGAATATTTCTGATGGATTAATACCAACTCAAACCAAACACTTAATTGGTGACTAATGAAAGATATAACATCATTATTTTAGATGGAGTGTGTTGATGGTGCTATAAATCCGTCAACCAAAGGGTATCCCTGATATCAAGTCCCAATTAGACCTCACACCGTTTGGAATAGGAGCTCCAACTGGAAATATGGTTAGTTTTGATAAATATGATCTTAAATATGTGCCTTGGATGCAATTAATACATAAGAAGACATACACATATATTTGGTATCAATAAGCAAGTAAAATTTGTGCAGTATCAATTGTAATATATAAGAGGTTCTTTCATGCAAAGGGGAAAAGAGTGAGCCTCTAGAAGAAAAGTAGTAGTAGTATACTAAAAGAGACACACACTCATATGAAAGAATCATTAGTTAACCTGCAAAATAGTTCACAAGATAATAACGATCATAAAAGTGAATACAACTGTTATACATGATTTACAATTGTGGACAAAAGTATCTCCCCTAGGTTGGTGGCTAACCTAGAACAAAAAAGAGACAAGGAACACAATGCTTTTCCTTAAAGTAAATAGATGATGGAGTGAGGCCTACCTGGAACCATTCACACACTTCACTCTTTCTTTAGCTTGGAAGCTCCAATTCTAGCTTTGAATGCCAAAATTAGAACTTGCATAGTCAGATAACATAAGCCAAGAAACTATGATATCTATGTAGTATCATGTAAGTAATTCATTCAATATATCAACATGGTATTGGAATAAGTGAAATAATAACATCACGTATAGGAAAACAATGAATGATTTGCATTAATATAAATGGAAGGAGATTACAACCATAAGTAACAATTGATCTTGTAAAAGAGATCCTCCAAGTTGTTGACTTATCCTTTCTTTGTCACAATATGCGCCTCCAATCACCCTAAATGCATGAGATTATGACCACTCACTACAACAACATAAGGGTAGAATCACTCTCCAAAAGGCAACCCCCAACCACATAGAGGGCTAGGAATGTATAAAGAAGTAGGATAAGTTGGGAGTTCTTATCCAATTACCAATATAGGGTAAGATATCCACCTTTGATGGAGGGATAGGATCAAAGGATAAGTGGTGAAAACTCCAAAGTAGGGAAGGAGAGGATATTAATGTTTTATCCAAGGTAAGTAGTTAAAACAACTTCTGGAAACTCCTAGAAGGGGAAGCTTCCAGAATCTTGATCATTCGTGCAGATTTCTAGAACCAATGTAGGTGCAAAGGGGAGAAACCTACTGGTGACCAACGCAGGCCACAAAGGAGCAACTTGTTAGTGAACGCAACCCTATAGGATTACAGGGAGCGTTGGTCCTCAAACTAGCTCAGATGAAGCAGTTTAGGGCTGGAACTCTGGGGTTAAAGGGAACATTCTTAGGTATTCATGCAATATGGTGACAATGGGGAATAGGATGTTGATTGATCCCATTAGGAGGCTCACTAATCGGATGTGAAAAAATTGCCTATAAAATAATGCCACCCTAAAGCACAAAGTAAGAGGTGATGACTGATGACTGAAGTGCTTTACCTTGTGACAAGTCAAGATGAAGGAAAACCGACGAGCTTCATCTTTTACAATACATTTACAACATGACACCTTTGTTTGTTGAGGGAGGCATACCCATCCTCAACTCATAAGCTAACATAACATGTATAATGATCAAAATATGCATCCATAGATGCAACTGGTGGACCCATAAATATATGACTATCTATATGATCATGGTCATCATACATCATGATCTTTGTATAAATCCTAAAATTGCAGCCCATATGGATGAAAATAGATTTGGGCTCTTCTATCTCATTCACACGACCAACCAACATACGAGTCTAACCATGTGAATTAATGAGCTAGATTCGAACATGGTAGACACCATCTGATTACCAGCCAATGGTGTAAGACGTTAACAGATGCGAGAGAAACCAACGATGATGTTAATGGCTCTCAAGGTACTATAGTACAATATGTACAATGTGAATAAATGAGTTGATGTTGAACACCACATAAAATATTTCGGTCGAAGGCCAAAGATGTAAAATTATCGCCGAGAGCGAGGAAAATTTCCATTTATGTATGCAAGCACCAAGGTACCAAATGTGTGTTTCTAAGACAACTTCCTGGATGATGTGCTGATGTCAACAGGAAGTGACCCATTGTGGGAGGGCCTTGATGTATCCCCCATCAACGACATGAAATGGGTATCATGATTTGAGACAGAAAAATCAGAATGATGATAACATGGAATTGGATCAGGAAAGGAAGACATGAAATGAAGGCTTAAGAGTATTGTAGCAGAGATCAACTGAATGAATTCTCTTGAACACACTGGCGACACTAAATGGATTTGGCCGCATTGACCCAAAACTGAAATGGAGGCTCTAAAAATGGTATGATAGCCAAAAGACAAGTAGATTACCCTACCCAAAAACCACAGAGATGAAGTGGAAGAGTTTTGTGTTCAAGAGCGACTTGGTACCATTAGAAAAATGGAATCCCTTGTTTTCCTAATTTCCCCAACCATACTATTCAGTACCTCATTATTTTTTAACAAGCTTGAGGAGGATAACATATGCTTGATTTGTAAGTTCATCCTTCAGATCAATCCCTCCAAGTATATTTAACAAACCCTAAGAAGGATTAGTTCAACCTTTTCATGTTCGACAAGTCCATCACTATTTGATGTTTTAACGAGTCTAGTGAAGGTAAAACACGACATCTTTTTCATGTTTAGAGAGTTTGAAAAAGAGGCGAAAAAGAAAAATCTAGATGTCCCTTTTCATAGGTAGTCCCTTAGGTCCGAAAAGGTAGAAAAAAATACCCAAGAGAACCTCTTAGCATGTTTGACTAAGGTATTATTTTTTCATAGTTAGTCTAATCTTAGTCTGGAAAAGGGTTAAACTTCTACTGAGTAGATGTGTTTTCATTTAACTTACGAGTTTGAAAAGACAAGTGCTCGAAAATCTTTTTATATTTTGGGGGTTTGAAAAGAGGTGAAAGAGGACTTCAGGAGGGTTCATTTTTTCTTGGTTTAAAGAGCCCGAAAAAGATAACAAAGTGTACTCTATGGTCCAAGTAACCTATTCAAACATAATGAAAACTTGCTAATAGTTGTCGACCTACTCAAAACACCACAAGAAGGATTAAGTGATGAGCCTCATAAATGGGTAATTATATGGGATCATTTTACCTCCTAACCCAGCCAAATAAACCATTCTCTTAGCTTATTGTATGATTTTCTGATTATATTTATGCTTATAGGGTGATTTGAGTTAGTTATGATGCCATGTGGTCTAACATGTATTTAATGCAGATTATTGATGGATTTTGAGGTCAAAGTCAAGGATCCAGTGGTCAAATTGCAGCAATAAATTGAATTAGATAGAGGAGAGGACTTATAGGAGGGAATCTCCCTCATTTATTACTCCTCACTTCGAATTCCCCTTCATTCAGCTCAGAGTACAAGCAGCTTAATCATGCACTAGAAGGCAACCGAGCAAGTGGAGGATGACTAATAGTCATCTTGAGTTTTGGAAGCCAAGCCTCCCTGATTTTAAGGAAGATGTTGGTAGTTTCATATGTATAAGTAGAGAGGCCTAGGGCCTCACTAGGGTCAGATTTTTTTTGCTTGTGTAAAATCTGCTCAAATTTTGAGCTTATTATTCTGTGACAGTTTCATGTAATCTTGCTATTATTTTGATAATGAAGATGGAATCCTTTTTGAGCTAGCACTTAGTTACCTTAGAGGGATGAAACTATTAGGTTAGGGCTTAATCCAAGTAGCCAAGCTTCTCTTTACTTGTATTTTTATGCTTTACTTCAGTTTGTAGATTAATTTGTTGTTAGATGTGTTTCCTTTATGGTTAAGAATAGGTTGCTTTTGATGATTTAGTAGCTTGCTTCCATTTATGCTTTCTGTAGCAGGTTAAGTAGTGATTATAGAATATTCCAAAGGCTAGAAATATTTCCTTGGCCTCTCTTCCTCCCTCTGGGACCATGAATTGAGGAAAATACTCTTTTGCTGCCCCAAAAACACAGATTTTCCTCATTCTTAGGACTTCTAGTGTTTGTAGCTCTTTAGTAGGTTGATAGTCCAGTTTTGCTATCCTGTAGACCTTCTTTATCATGTTTACTTCCTGATTTGCAATATTCCTCTTTCATGCTCTCCTTTCTTACATAATTTCCCAGCATTTCCTTCTACACATCATAGTTTAGGCCATTTTAGTGCAAAACTCTGTTTTTCCTAGGATGCACTCATTTAATTTGTTGCTTGATTCTATTGGTTGATTGCCAGTTTATATGCGGTAGATCTCTTCCATTTGTAGGCCAGCTTACTATTAATCACGCCCTCAAACTGATCCATGCCCTATAGGTCTCCCAAACCTCACCTCAATTCTGCCCTAGTTTCCTTCATTTTCCATAGAACTTCTTCCTCTCTCCTTGAGCAAACCCAATCATCTTTCTCTCTCCTGGTGACTCATGGTAGACCTTAAGTGTCCTAACACCTCATTCCAACCTTCATCCACCTTTTCCACCCACTCTCTCACCCTCAAAAAGTGAAAATTGCTCCCAGCCTCCTCCTGTAGGCCTCTTATAGTTTCCCTGTTTTCCTCTTGTAGTTTCCCTGTGTCTGCCTGTAGCTTTTCCTGTAGGATTTCTTTTGAAGGCCGAGTGTGGGAAAGGCCTCTAGAATGCCACCTAAGACCTCCTATGACCCATCCACACCATCCTACATCCTCCCAAGCTCCAAAACCACCCTCCAACGCCACCTATTCACAGCCACACTCACACACAATAAATTAGATGCCTGATTAAATTCACATAAAAACACATAAAAATCCAAAAATATGTTTTTTTCTTATTTACTTCTAGAAATGACATGGTTAGATATTGTTTACTTCCTTTAGTAGGTAATGGAATTTCTTTCATGGTTTTGATAGTGTTTTTGGCAAAAGTAGAATTAGCTTGTTAAGTAGGCTTTACTAGGTTTTGCTTTACATTCTAGTCTTTCTCCTTTCTGCAATTAGAATAGCCTCTGTAGAGTAATATTTCTTTCCTTTCATCACACATAGATCTTCTTCTAAAATCTATAGAAGTTGGCTTGAGCTCCTAGTGATCTCACGCCGGCTGACCAAGTGACAACCTGCAGCGAGAACTAGTATTTGTGCATACAACACCGACTTTTCCAAGTTTGTTACTAACTACCCGGTTAATAAAAGTAAAGTTGGCAGCCCAGTAGTTGCAGCATTCTTGCTGCAATACTGGTGCCCACCACTTTTTGGTGCCGTTATCGGTGAAGTGTCAGAGTATTCTGTGATTACTGCTTTCTTCTATTTCCTATTGCGACATTATGCTAATAGTTTATTTAAGCAAAAGTATACTAGTCATTCTTTTCTTTTAGTTTTGCATTTCCTTGCTTTCCTTTTATTTTCTACAAATTTCCATTCAGCAAGTTCATTTCATCTAGTTGCAATTTGTTTTGTTCAATCACAATTTTAGTTTCTGCAGGTACTATCAGTGTGGGGAAAAAGAAACAAAAAAAAAACCAACCAAAAAGATTTATGTTCATGCCTCGTAGGAATAGAGATAACTCAGGAATTTTTTTTCCCAACACCCCCATTGCTTCACACAACCAACCTTCTCTCTTCTTTGATGGCTTCGAACAAGAAGAACCCTTAGGTGAATAGCCAGACATATTCGAAGAACCTATAGGGGAAGACGAAGAAGAAAACATTCCTCTGGAGCCAATGGTTGAAAACCGAAATGCTAAGGGAAATGGAGAAAGAATAGAGGGTACCTTTCCCATTCAGGAGATCAATGGGGACACCAAAATGAAAAATATAAGTCCGTCAGCCCTACCTCACTTCCATGGTCTGACTACAGAAGATCCTGACACCTTCTTGTTTGAGTTTTCTATCATCTGTCAAACTTATGACTATGCAGAAGATGAGCAAAAGTTGAAACTGTTCCCTTCTACTCTCAAGGACGCAACATTGTGTTGGTTCATGGGATTACCTGGCAATAGCATCACAACTTGGGCTCAGATGCAACAAGCCTTTCACAACAAGTATCAAGACTATTGTAGGTCAAAAGATACTAAAGAAGAAATCTTCCTAATGACCATGGGAAGTGATGAGTCCTTGGAAGACTATGAAGAGAGCTTCCAACTCAATTATAAAAGGGCCAGGGGTACACTTGACCCTGAGTCTTTGAAGTTGGTCCTGCTTAGGGGAATCCAGAAAGACCTTTTAGACACCCTCCATCTACTGGTCGAGGGAGACATCTACCAACTATCCTATGAGGACATAAAGACTATTTTTAGAAACCATTCTAGAGTAGCTAGAAAGAAAGGTAGGGGGAGTCAACCCATAGCCAGTACCTCTTCTTCCAATTCATCCTTTAAAGGTGAAATTGGAAACATGCTGGAAGATTTCAAGAGTGAGATGTTGCAGACTCTTGCCATGCAAATGGATATCTTACATATCAAAATAAAACAAGAGGAAGCAGAGAGGGCTTTGGCCATTTTTTTCCCTAGATGCACTAGGAGGCATCCTAGGAATGAATGCCCATTGAACTCTATAGAGGTCTGTTTAGTCTGTGAAGAAAATAATTCTACAGATAAGTGTCCTTCCTTGCCTGGACTTAAAGCTGTATACCAAGGGGCCGAAGGAGGCATTGAATAGATCTATTACATAAACCAAAGGAGGCCACCTGAACCTAGACCATACCAGTAGGGGATGCAAGGGACATCTCAGGCATACTACCACCCCAACCAAGTCACCTCCATATCTTCTTAGGGCCCTCCTGCTCATCCTTCCTAGTCCAAGCCTCCTCTTTGGTCCTTCACATCTCAATATCATGGCCAACTAGCCACTCATTCATTTCAACCCTATGCTCAGCCACAACCTCAGTGGAATGCATCTCATCAGGGGTAGAGGCCCCAATATAAATCTCTTCCCGCTCTTCTGCCTCCACCACCTGCCCAACCACAACTATTACCTTCTGCTCCACCAAGGCAACCCCAAATGCCTGCCCAACCAAATCTAAACCCGAACAACAGACATGCTCAACAAGTGTATAGTGGGGAACCATCATGCCCAACTTATGCTATGGAGATTCAAGAAATTAACTTGCGATCCCAGAAAGTTCTCCGAGATAGCTAGCCTCCACCCAGGGAGGTTGAGGAAGATAAAGGGGAAAGTGAACCTAAAGCAAATCCACCCTTGCCTGAGAGACTATCCATGACAATCCAGCCTACCCCAGAAGAGATTGAACTCTTGAGAGAATTGAAACATTTATGTGTGAAGATACCACTTCTCCAAGCCATAAAAGATGTGCCTATCTATAATAGGTTGATCAAAGAGAAGTGCTTTAGGCATCTAGGAAGGCGCAAGAGAGATGCCCCGACTATCAATGTCATAGGACAACTGTTTGACCTGATGTTGGGGAAGATAATCTGTCCAAAATATCTTGACCGTAGAAGCCCAGTAGTTGATATCCACATCAATGGTACAATGGTCCCACATACCTTGATTGATCTGGGAGCTGCCATTAATGTGATGACAAAGGACACAATGCTCAAACTTAATCTCCAAGGCTCCTTGAGGAAGACCACGACAGTGATGCATCTAGCAGACTACTCCACAGTGACCCTTGAGGGGATTGTGGAAGATGTGATGGTCTCCATTGATTCTTAGGAGTACCCTGCTAATTTATTAGTTCTCCAGCCAAAGGCAAAGCTCATTGGGTATCCTCTCATTTTTTGAAGACCCTGGTTGGCCATAGTCGATGCGTACATCAGCTGTTGAGCTGGGAACATGACCATAAAGAATGGGCACATGTCCAAGCAATTAACCCTATATCCTCTTGCCCAACCCTTGCTAGAACATGATCTACCTCTCTAGTTGGAGGAGGAGGATGAGGATGAAGTTTATTCTGCACCACTTTTCACATTAGAAATCACCATGGGAGGAAAGTTGCAAGATGAGGATGATATGATTGAAAATTTGATTCAGAATCCACCTCCCAACACATCACCATTAGAAGACAAAGTAAGAGAAACCCAAAACAACCCCTCAACTGATCTTTGTGTGGCTTACCCCACTCCTCTCCATGTTAAAAATATAGAGTTCGACCTAGAAATAACATTGAAAATCAATCCATCCCTATCTACTTTCCAGGAGAAGGATCTATGCAGCATACTGAGAGAACATCTAGATGCCTTCAGCTGGAGTTATAAGTGTCACGCGGAATGAGTCGATCTTGCGGACAAGACAGACCTTCCTAGAATCTAATGAAGACCTAATGACAAACAAACCAACTAGACATTATCTTTCTCTAAATGTGCTTTATAAATAATGGCAAACAAATGTGTTTTAAGGCCTACCTCATGTCCAACGCAAGTTTGGAGATGCCTTCGCTCCTTTGATCCAAGTAAGTTCCTTCGTCACAAACCTACAAGCACAGACAAGGAAAACGATTAAATAGCACCTTAATATCCAGTATTATAAAACATATTCAACATGAAAGTCAAGGAGTCCATGAAACAAATAACATAAGATACTTGTTGAGAAAAATGAGCTTGATTGTATTAATTCAAAAGGAGAAGAACCTTACAACCTTTGCCTTGACACTGTACAAGATCCTCCCAAGGTCCAACAAGAAGTCTCCTCCACTTTGACAAGCTTCACTCACTCCCCAATGAAGCCAAAAAGCTATGTGATCTCTCCTCTTAAGCTCAAATAGGAAGTCTTGATTTCACTAGCATTTACCCTCAAAAGTTCAGCTTCTAAACTCTCTGGCCACTGACCCAATGCCTCAATTTATAGTGCAATGGAGATCAGTTACCAGCTCCTCCTTCAAAGGGATAGAGTCCTCCTTCAAAGGGATAGCTCCTCTCAACAAGGGATTAGTTCCTCCTATGATGGATGCATGAACCACTTGGAGCGAACAATCCACGTAACAAATCCTTCTAGAAAACTCTAGAATCAACCCAAGATGAGTTTTTTAAGATAAAAATTGTGCCTTTTGACTTTTACAGGGGTACGCACCCTCCCCTTTACATACAGAGCGTATAAGTACACAGATACCTTGAACAAAAGGTGCGGGCCCGCAGGCAAAAGTAAGAGAAAGTGCAGAACCAGAGTTATATTGCTTTTTGATGTCTTTCTCTCTTTTTTCAAGCTTGTTTTGAAGAGCTGAGGTTTAAGACTTGCTTAGGAAGCTAGTATAGGTGATGATAGGCCTACACCGACTGCAAATAATCAAGGTGACGATATTTTTGTGTAACACATCCAAAGTAATTGTGTGCAGCAAGATGCAAGAACCACGTATTCTGCTTCAGCTGTAGATAATGCAATTGAACTTTGTTTCTTGTTGAACCAAGACACCAACCTAGAACCCATATAGAATGCACCACCACTAGTGTTTTTCTATCATCAACACTTCCTGCCCAATCTGCATCTGTATATTGCATGAAGTGTAAGATCTATGTCTCTAGGATACCATAAACCAAAGTTCTGTGTTCCTTGAAGATATTTGAAGATCCTTTTGACTGCCTGAAGGTGTGATTCCTTTGGATTTGCTTGGAATCTTCCAACTATTCCCACTGCATGCATGATGTCCAATCGGGTACCTATTAGATAAATCATACTGCTAATCATGGATCTGTAAGTTGGTTGATGTACTGCTACTGATTCATCATTTGAGCTAATACTGCATCTTGTTACCATTGGGGTACATATTGGTTTAGAATCTTCCATGCCGTACTTTTTCAGGATCTGTTTCAGATATTTGGCTTGTGAGAGAAAACAACCATCTTTATTGTGTTAAACTTGTAGACCAAGAAAATAGGTAAGCTCACCAAGCAAGGACATTTCAAATTCTTACTGCATTACTGAAGCAAAATTCTCACTCATGGATTCTTCGTTTCTACCAAAAATGATATCATCAACATACATAACAATTATTAGAAATTTACCAGTGTCAATTTTTGTATATAGATTTGCATCTGTTGACCCCTTTGAAAAACACTGTTGGTGGAGATATTTGTCAAGACGGTAATGCCATGCCCTTGGAGCCTGTTTTAGACCATAGAGAGATTTTCTGAGTCCACATACAAGTTTTGCATCATTTCCAAGAATGAATCCTTCTGGTTGTTTAATATAGACTTCTTCTTCTAAGTCTCCATTAAGAAAGGTAGATTTTACATCCATTTGGTACACTTTGAATTTCTGAAAACTAGAAAGACCAAGAAACATTCTCATGGTTTCAAGTCTAGCAATAGGTGCAAAAGTTTCTTCAAAATCTATACCTTCTTGTTGAGCATATACTTTACAAACAAGTCTGGCCTTGTTTCTAATAACTTCTCCATTTTTGTTCAGCTTGTTTTTTAATATCCATTTAGTTCCTATGATATTCTTATCATGAGGTCTAGGAAGTAATTCCCAAGTATTATTCTTTTCAATTTTCTCAAGTTCTTCATTCATGGCCTTGACCAAACATTGATCTCTTCATGCTTCATTTACGTTTTGAGGTTCAGTGGAAGATAGTAATGCTAGATATCTTGAAGCTTCGGCAATGGTTCTTCTAGTCTACACACTTGCCCCTTTTTCCCCTAAAATTTCAATTTCTGGATGATTTTTCTAAACATACCTGGATGGAGTCTTTTCTTCTAATTGTTAACTCTTATTCTGATGCTTCATTGGTTTCTACTTTAGAATCAATGTGATTTGATGTGGGAGAGTGATCCTCATCTTCTTCATTGTCATAGTCTTCGGTTTTTATCTGTTTTGGACTTTTGCATGCTTCATCAACCACAACATCAATGCTTTCAATAATTTTCCCAAGTCTTTTATTATAACATTTATATCCTTTACTTCGAGAAGAGTACCCAAGAAGAATACCTTCATCTTCTCTAGGTTCAAATTTACCAATTTTTTCATCAGTCCTTTTGATGTAGCATTTGCTTCCAAAAACTTTGAAGTATTTTATAGTAGGAGTCTTACCATACCAGAGTTCATGTGGAGTTAGAGTGTTTTTGACCTGAACATTTGCTTGGTTGAGAATAGTGACGGCGGCGAATGCAGCTTCACCCCAGAAGGTTGCAGGAGTTCCAGATTTATCTAGCATATCACGAGCCATTTATTGAACAGTTCTATTCATCCTTTCTACCACTCCATTTTGTTGAGGAGCCCTTATGGTGGAGAACTGCCTTTCTATTCCATGTTGTTCACAAAAGTCAAAGAATTCATCTGAGGTAAATTCCCCTCCTCGATCAGATCCAAGGCATTTGAGTTTGCGATCTGATTCATTTGCAAACAAAGCTTTGAAGGATTTGAAATTTTCAAATGCTTCATCTTTATGCTTTAGAAGACCTATCCAACACATTCCGGAAAAATCATCAATGAACAATATAAAGTATTCTTCTCCACGAGGTGACCATTTTCTTGATGGTCCACATAAATCAGTATGAACAAGTTCAAGAGTCTTACTAGCTTACCCTTCCTTTTCTATGAAGTGAGATATGGTTTGCTTATCGAATTGACATAATTTGCATATAGTATTTTCAGAAATGTTGATATCTGGAAGATCACGAACAACCTGGAATCTACATTCTTTTCTTATTTGAGAAAAGCTTAGATGTCCCAACCTTTTCTGCCATAGCCAATTTTCATCATTTTTGTGTAGATAGCACTATTGTTGTCCTCCTTGAGTATGTATAGGTTTTTTAGAGTTCTTGTCCCTTTGATTATGGTTTCTCCTGTATCAAGCTCACGAACAACACATCCATTTGATCAAAACACTACTTCATTTCCTTGATCACATGTTTGACTCACACTCAAAAGGTTACTTTTTATGCCATCAACCTACATAACATTCCAAATTTTAACCTTTTCTTTTAAGAAAATAGAGCCTTTACCTTTTATGGCAGCAGGAGTGTCATTTCCAAATGAGACACTCTTTTCCTTTTCTAAGGAATTATATGAGTGTAGTTTTTCTTTGTCACATGTCATGTGTTTTGAGCATCCACTATTGATGTACCACTGGTTTTCTTGTGCTTCTACATACAAGGCTATACCACATCTTTCTGTTTGTGGTTCTTTCTTTCTCCATATTTTGAGATTTAATGGAGTTTTCTCCTTTTGAGCTATTTGCTGAAATTTACTCCTACATTTAGATTCTTCATGGCCAAAGTTGTTACAGATTGAGCATTCTGTTTCATTTTCCAGAAGAGAAAAGTTATTATAGGAACTTTTCTTGATCCCTGTCATATTAATTTGATTTCGTGCTTCTCTAGTCATGATAGTTTTGTAAGCAACACATTGAGTAGCTTTGTGTCCAAAATTATGACATGAGAAACATTGATCATTAAAGAAGTTCCTATGATTATCGAATCTACTGACCAGTTGATTGTAGTTTCTATTGATATTTATCTTTGAAGCAAATTGAGTACAATTTACCTGAGGTTGATTATGGCTTCTATTCATCCTTGAAGTAAATTGAGCTTGATTCACCTGGTGATCTACTTTATGCCTTTGCCGACGATTGTCGAACTATTCACTACTCTTTGCTGCATCAAGATAGCTTTTAGTGGAGGTTGGCGGCTTCTGTGAATGAGATGTCTCTTTAGTATATCCAAGACCTATCTTTATCAGAGGAGAGTGTTGTACTTTGATAATTTCATTTAAGGTTTCTGATCCTTTAGCAAATCTAATATTGAGAGCTTTTGCTTTCTCAAGATCCTTTCTTAGACCCACAATTTCACATTCTAGCTTTTCATTGTGTTTTTCTCTTTCAACATGTTGGTATGTCAAGGTATCTATAATCATATTCTTTTCTTCTAAATATATTTTGGGTTTAGAGATTTCTTCATAAAGGTCATCCTCATATAAAGCATCCAAAAAATCATCATCTTCATAAGCCATCAGAAGTCTATATTCATTACTATTTTCATGTTCATCACTATTTGATAAACCATCACTATCTTCATGAGTATAGTAGCTCTTTTTACTTACTCTTTGTTTTCTATTCCATTTTGCAGATTCCTTCACTTTATCATATTTATCTTTATGAGGACATTTGGTAGCATAATGACCGTCTCTACCACAAGAAAAACATTTGAAAGGTAGTTTATCTTTGAATCTTCTAGAACCACGTTGAAGCTTCTTAATAAAGTTTGCTTCCTCTTCTTCTTCTGAAATATGTCCTGATTCATTGAGTTCTTCTTTTCCTTTTTTCTGAAGATTTAAATGCAACTTCTCTCATATCTGATGGACCTCCTTTTCTCATCTCAAAGGAAGTTAAGATTCCGTGAAGGTGTGTCATAGTAATAGTCTGTAGATCCTGCTTTTCTTCTATAGCAGATATTTTTGATTCAAATTTAGCAGATAAGGATCTTAAAACTTTTTCAACTAAGGTAACTTCCTTTATCTCTTCACCCAGATTCTTCATGCAATTAAAAATCTCATCTATACGTAAGAAGTAACTAGCTATACTTTCATCAGTGTGCATCTTGAGAGTTTCATATTGAATTCTGAGAGTTTGCAGTTTAGCATGTTTTACCTCAGAGTCTCCTTCGTAGCTTAGAACGATTTTGTCCCATATTTCTTTGGCTAATTTGAGCTGCATAACTTTGACAAACTCTGATGTCGACAGACTTCCCAATAATGTATTGACATCCTTGGCATTGGTTTCATATTGCTTTTTACCTATTGTATGTGTAGGAATGGCTGATGGAAATGTATATTCTCCTTCCACAATTTCCCAGACATCTGTTCCAAGAGATTGAAGATAGCCTGTGGTTCTTACCTTCCAATAAACAAGTTTCTCTCATCAAAGATTGGCGGTCTGATGGATCCCTCGCTTTCTTGATTACTCATGATGATGGATCTTCCTTCAAGTGATCAAGCTTCTTCTGAAAGACCTGCTACGATACCAATTGTTGGAAATAATACTGAAAGGGGGGTTGAATCAGTATTATTAGATCAATACCTTAATTTTCAAAACTGATTTGTATATGCTACTTCATCATAGTGAACTAAAATGTATATGCAACTATACAAAATGCAACTCGCGTATGTGTAGAGATCTTTTGATTTACCCAAATTACCATGCATTGAACTTTAATTAGTATATCAGGAATTCATTAGATAGTGTAGTAAAAAAATAATAAGCATAACACATAATAAACACACATGAACACCAAGATATAAGGTGGAAATCCAATGTGGGTGAAAACCACTTGCTGCAATAATCTCTGTCTTCTTTTAATAATAAGAATATTCTGTTTACAATTTTTGTACTGGTGCAGTATTATACCAGTATGCAGGCTTCTACCTGCAGAAGGCTACAACCTTCTCTCATTCTCCATTTTCTATTGGAAGGGAGCTACAACCCTAGCTCTTATACTAGCTTATATGTTTACTAGTACGTAGGTGTCGGCATACAGAAGGCTACA
Source organism: Pinus taeda (assembly GCA_000404065.3). Lineage (NCBI taxonomy): Eukaryota > Viridiplantae > Streptophyta > Pinopsida > Pinales > Pinaceae > Pinus > Pinus taeda. The sequence continues at coordinate 81,363 of APFE030358903.1, read as the reverse complement.
ACCTTCTCTTTTCTTCCACGGACTATGTTTCATTAATTTTAGACTGGATCCATCAACAACATAATTCAATAATCAAATATATATTCATCTACCAATCTCCTTTTGAACCAATCACAACCGAATCAATCAATCAGTCCATCAATCTGAGCATTCAGAATGTTGTCACTAAAATACAATAACCAGAACCCAAGCAATAACCCAGAACAATGCAACAACAAACAGAAGGAACTAAAACATATTTTATAAGGTATACGCTACTTCCATGTGTCGAACCTGCTTGCATACGTGCTTTCCTAAAAGTGAACCAATGTACAGATCTGCATATCAAATTTATGATGTATACGCTATTTTGATAAGTAGAGCCAGCATGTATATACTTCTTTTCTAAATTGAACCTATGTACAAATCTGTAAAATATGACTTAAACATAACAAATATTCCATACTTTAGTCATAACTAGATCATCATATTTGCAGACTACAACATGCACTAGTTATTTAGATACATGATCAAACCACATAAATATAATTCACTTCAAGCCTTAAGATCCTGATATATCATTAGATCTTATTCTTTATCAAGTGCTAAGGTTCATCCTTGGTTTAGATCAAACACAACACCATAACCCAATAACCTACATATTAGATCTCACACTATATCAAATATTCGATACTTGCACACTTGGCCTAATGTTCTTCTCCTCCTTTTATAGTTTTAGGCCTTTTCTCAATACCATGGACCAAAACCACTTAGGACCAATACCTTGGACCAAATACATGGGGTCAATACCTCGAACCTAATACCTTGGACCAATACCATGTATCAAAATACCATGGACCAAATACTTCAGACCAAACACTTAGTTTTCCAAGGCATACACACTTTTCCTTTTGTGAAAGTGTGTGTGCACGTATACACGATTTGTATATAGTGAACCCACATGTATACGTGGCTTGGTCAATGGTGAACCTGTGTATACCTCTCTTTCTTCATTTTGTGTAGTTTGATCTGTAACTCTGTGCTATTAACTTGCAGTATTGTCATCTGTCATCTGGGTGAGTTGATTTATGAATTGATTCCTTAAAGCTGCCCTACATTTCATCACATTTGTAAACACTCCTGTCATGCATTCTATCACATCTGATATCTCTTCTGTAAATCCATCTAGCTACCATATACAAGAGAATTGTTCTGCTACAAGTGGGTTTCCATCAAGTACAACACATACATCATAATGCCAACATATTGTTACCATGGGAACCTCGTGAGTCAAACTCTCCAAGTTTCTCTGAACAACATGAAGAACTATCTCAGACTCAGTTGTTGCTCTCTTTGCATCTCTCCCACGATGCCTAGGCCTCTGTTGACCTTCAAGTCTTACTGGTCCAATATCTGTATCATGACAATTTAATCTTGTAAGATTTTTTTCACAATGACATTTTAGATTTCTTTAGATTATTTTAAACATTCAAAAAATTTGAATAAGTTAAAAATCAAAATTTTACAAATGTCGCCCCATGTAACTCCTGCTGGAAGTGATAGCTTTGGGTCCTCTCATAATTCTACACCTTCACAGGGGTAATAATCTATGGCCACGACTTGTTGCTCCCACCATTAGAAGAAATTGTCATTGAAGGCCGCCTAAGTGACTTCACCCCCACCGAGTTGCTTCATTAGATATGCCCATCTAGCCATACTATGATTTCTATGATTGCTGATGGGATTTGCTACTATGTGTCATAGCACCATAATCCGGTCAAATAAAAATGAGAAAAGGATGCTACCATAACTAAAGATATTTGTTTTACCCTATCTGACTGATGTCAATTGTTTCTTCATGTTGATCAAGAGCATTGTACACCAATCATAGAATATTGGTTGTAGGCATTCTACTACCAAGAACACAACATACCATGAAGTTGGATGTAGTGAGGTTGAACCTACAATCCTAGAAATGATAAAGAGGATGATTTTGATTGCCAGGTTTGTTATTGCTTTGATTAGAACCTGTGATCCAGCCTTGTTAGTATTTGGTACACAATATACATCAATATAAACTGGAATGTTAAGGCCTCCGCGAGCCTTCCCTTTTAGGTCAACCACTTATCCCCTTTAGGAAAGCCCTATTATGAATTAGATATATCTCGATTTCAATCTAAAAAGGCATGTGATCTATAATAAATAGCTCCTACTCTAGTTCCCAATAATAAACTAACACCTCCAATAATCGAGTCTCTGTTCTCATGTTGGGCATCATGAAGAATTTGAGAAATCCATAATTTTTTAATCCATCCAATGATTCTTGATCCTCTAAGACTGCATTATCAACATAAATATGCTCTCTCTCTCTCTCTCTCTCTCCAAATGATCGACATCTTGCAAAATTGAGAGATTTCATCCATCAAAAATGAAGTTTTTCATTTTAATCTATGTACGTGCCTTCTGTAAATAACAGTCACGTACACAAGGAAATTTTCCTTTGAAAACTCATGTATAGGGATTTCTATATGTGGTTTTCAAGTCATCGACCCATGTACACACTAAGAACCATTTGAGAGCAAAAATATCTCTCTAAAATCGATTTAAAATCATGAAATCTGGCATCAAAAGGATGAGTTTAAGTATAGAAATTAACTGGAGACTGTGCGATGAATTCGTCGGTGGATTTGATCGAATCGATGTTCCCCAATTATCTCCAAGAGCCCTCTTCTCAACACTTTGATGGTGAAAATGAATTGGGGTGAGTCCAAAAATCTCTTTTATAGCCAAATTTAAAAAAAAAACCACTTTTCTAAAGTTCAATATTTTTAATTTTATGATCTTTTGAATTTTTTCTTGAAGTGTCAGGAGGAGTTATTTTCAAGGTAATGAAGACTATGTAATGTTTTTCCACCACTTTGAATCCATGCTTGCTGACCTATCATGATAGGTATCATTCTATAATTGGCATGTTGTTTAAGACATATCACTTTTCCATTGCATTATGCATTTTGATGTCATACTACAATATTTTGCCATAGGGTCAACCCCACTATATTGCAATTTTTAACCTCTCTCACTCATTGTCTTATAAAATCGTAACATAGTGGTAGAGCCTTTCCTTCCATGGGATTCTTAGTTAGATACTTGCTGACATATGTCACCCATGCTGCAAGTATTATGTAGGCTTTGGTGTCCTCTTTTGCGTTGAAGCCTGATTCTTCTTCTTCTTCTTCGCTATTGTCTGGCCTTATACCCTAGAAGCTCCCATGTGTTAAGTTCTACTAGTGCATTGAATTTTGACTACTTGTACCTCCTTTTTCCTTAAGTCGGATTAATTTGGACTCGTGTATAAGCCACTTTTGACCATGACCTTTTGCAAGTTCAAACCATGCATTCATTAACCTTTGTGATTTCACACCTATTTTTCTGTGGAGATAACATCCCCTAAGTGTGTTAGGTCCCTATAATACTAGTGGTTCCCCCATTACTATTGTCGTTGTAGCCCTTATTGTTATTGTTGTGCCCTTATTGTCCCCATATTGTTATTATTGCGCCCCATAGAAGCCCACTATTGTTATTTTTGTGCCCTTATATTATTACTATTATGTCGACTTTGATTATATTATGACCCCTTAGACTTCTATTTAAAGAAGGGAGGTTTTTCCATTTGTATCATCCAAGGATTCTTCATTTGTGTAATGTAAATGAGGTTACCCCCTCAAAGAGGCTAATTTCTAGGTCCTTTATCTATATTTTCTATCTTTTTGTGAGCTGGTTTCATAAGATTTGGTATCAGAGCTTTGGATTCTAGGGTTTCACTACTCCAAAACAGGTTATCATATAATTTTTGCTATAACTATTTTTTGCGACGTTTCAGAAGCTAAACAAAAACCCATTTTAGTCAAAATTGTGTTGATTCTCGAATCCAAATTTCTAATTTGTCATGCTATATTTTCGGAGATATGATCCACGAAAGTTAGGGTGTTTGCAGATTCCCAAATTACATCCTAAAGGGGTAACCTTGGTAAAATCGTCATAACTTTCTCTTTGAGTATCAGATTGAAATTTTGTAAGAAGTTATAAAAAGAGGATGGACTGTAGATTTTGGTGCATCATTTTCAAGTCTGAAAGTTGAAACAATGACACGTGGCACTTCGTACAAGTTCTCTCTACTAAGAAAGTGTATAACCAGGTCATCTTGGGATATTGGGCATTACGTTTCCTTAGAGAATCCAATTTCGATAAGACTTGTAGCATTGAAAAGATGACTTAGAGGCATATCGTAGTTCATAATTTTAGATTTTGGAGATTTTAGAGATACATCAGATATAATATTGAGCTCCTACAAAGTCAAAAAATGTGTGTAGTTTTTTATTTTTTATTTTGCATAAGTTTGGTTTGAAAAATTAGTTTGAAGCAATTCAAAGGGAATAGTGAAGCATAATTATCATTAATTGATGCCTTGAAGAAAGAAAATGGAAACACCTAGTAAGAAACCTGAAAGCTCTAGCATGACTCATGAAGGAGACGAAGAAATGCAACATGATATATCAAAATTACAAGACCAAGTGCAACAAAATTCACTCTTACAAAAAGTAACAGAAGATAATATGGATGGTTTAAAGAAATATGTGGAAGCTAATATGGATGGTGTGGAAGCTAATATGGATGTTTTAAAAAAGGCATGGAAGCTCAGATGGATGGTTTAAAGAAAGGCATAGAAGCTAAGATAAATGACATGGAAGATAAGATGGATGGCATGGAAGCTAAGATGGATGGTTTAGAAGAAAAAATTAAAGGCAACATGGAAGATTTGAAGATAGATTTGACAAAGTTCCTATAAGAAATGCTTACTAATGGAAAAAGCGTAGTAAAGGAAAATCAAGATGAGAAAAAAAATGTTAATCATGATTTCATAGACTCTAACGTTGGATCGAAGGCCTACCATGTTCCAAAGATCGATATGAGGAAGTTTGATGGAAAGGATACCGTAACATGGATACTACAGATGGAGCAATATTTCGATCTCCATAATGTGAAAAACACACAAAAGTTACACATTGCAACTTTATATTTGGAACCAAATAAGTTTGTATGGTATCGATGGCATTGCTCTCATAAACAAATTGTCACTTGGGAAATTTTTACTGATCAAATGATAAGAAATTATGAGGATACAAAAAGCAACACTTTTTTTAGCCAATTTATAAATCTCAAATAAAAGGGTTCAATGATGGAGTGTTGGCATTATGGCTAAAGTGTTGTCCTTGATGGCAACCCATATAGGTGATGGATCATTATACAACAGGACAGTAGCAGAGATTGATGATCAGCTCTCAAATATTGAAGAAAATAAGGAGTACGCAGGCACACCATACAAAAGGTGCGTACACGCAGGCATGTCTTATATAAAGTGCGTACATACCCGCAGGTCACCTATTCATAGGGTGCGTACCCCTGTGCACACACTTCAAGGCAGTAAAGCGCCCACACGTGGGGTTTCTCATGGTATTTAGCCGATGGTATTGTGTTATTATGGTTTTGGCCCATGGTATGGTCTTATTTTATTATTATTATTGAGCCCCATGATCCATGATTTAAGGAAGAGCTTGCCTATATAAAGCAAATGAGATCATTTGGCTTAAGTACGTTCTTGGATTGAATATCTTAAGAAGCTAGATCTGAAGTTCTAGTGATGGGTTATGAGAGATGTCTATATCTAAATAAGGAAAATCTATTGATGAATTGAGATCTCTTCGACGCATGTTCATATTTGTAGATCTGACTGTCTGGGTTGTTCTTGAAGTCTCGAAATTATCTATACCCGGAGGTACGTAGGTACAGTGAAAGAAAAGTGCGGACATACGCTGGGACGAAGCGTTTCAGGTGCGCCCGTACGCAGGCACAGAAGGGTCTCAGGTGCGCCAATACGTAGGTACAGAAGGGTTGCAGGTGCGCTCGTACGCAAGCACAGAAGGGTTTCAGGTGCGGAGGACCGCAGGCAGTTCAATGGACTCAGAGCGAGGTACGCAGGCTAGCAATTTAGCAGGGTGCGTACGTAAGCAGGCGAGCAGTTGAGCAGGGTGCGTACTATAAGGAGGCAGGCAGTTGAGCAGGGTGAGTACTGTAAGCAGGAAAGCAGTTGAGCAGGGTGCTTACGTAAGCAGGCAAGTAGTTGAGCAAGCTACTTACTTCTCTTGAAATCCATGTTTATCCTTGCTGTGTTCTGGGTGTTGAAGTGATGTCTAGTTTCTGGTATTATGATCTTATGACAGTCGTCTGAAAAGTGATTGAGTATATCTTTATGTGATCTGATGAACTAGATCTAATTGATGACTCTCATTGTATATGTATTGATC
>APFE030358903.1:61560-75002 GCA_000404065.3 Pinus taeda | reverse complement strand
TGTCTAGATCTAAATAAGGCGAATCTACTGATGGATTGAGATCTCTTCGGCGCATGTTCAGATCTGTAGATCTGACTGTCTGGGTTGTTCTTGAAGTCTTGAAATTATCTATACCTGGAGGTACGCAGGTCCAGTGAAAGAAAAGTGCGGAGATACGCAGGCACAGAAGTGTTGTAGGTGCGCAGATACGCAGGATCAGAAGCGCTGCATATGTGGAGGGGCGCAGGCAGCTCATTGGACACAGAGCACGCGTACGCAGGAAGTCTGTGAGGCGCAGTGCACACATACGTAGGGATGAAGTTGGATACAGTGCGTACTTATACGCAGCTGTTATATGGGTGAAGCTGCATACCTCTCTTGAGATCTATTTAGCTGTACATATTTATCATTGCTGTGATCTGGGTTTTTGAAGTAATGTCTAATGTCTGATATCATGTTCTGATAACAACAGTCTGAGAGGTGATTGATTAAATGTTTGTACATTGATGGATGAATGGATCAGGTTCTTAATAGCTCATCTTTATGCGATCTGATTGACTAGATATGGTTGATGACTCACTTGTATATGTATTGATCTAGTGCTTGGGTAATTCGGAAGGTTGGATTGATTATGAGCTTCAATGTTGTTATTGGGTCTAGTATGAAAATTGGATGAAATGTGGCCCTTTCAGATTATGTGTTGTGCTTCAGTGTATCCAATATGAAAATTGATGAAACGTGGTACCTGGAGGAGAGAAGATTGTAGGTCAACACCTACGTACTAGTATCTAAGCTAGTACAAGAGCTAAAGGGAAAACTTTGGAGCATTGTAGCAGGTAGTAGCCTGTGTACTAGTAAATGGATCGGCTAGTACAAGAGAAAAAGAGGGTTGTAGCTCCCGTACTGGTATAAGGCTGCACCAGTACAAAATATTGTAAAAGGATTTTCTTATTAAGAAGAAGATTGAGATGACTTGCAGCAGGTGGTTTTCTCCCGCATTGGGTTTCCACCTTATATCATGGTGTTCATGTTTGTGCCTTATGTGTGATGATCTATTCTATGTTACTGCATCTGTTAACTGATAATATGGTTGATAATGTTCTAATGCACTCATTGAAGATCAATTAACTTAATCATAAGAAGTTGTGGAAGCATATATGAATCTGGTTATGGAAATGAAAAAGTTTTATTAATGTGATAATACTGATTCACCCCCCCCCCTCTCAGTATTATTTCCAACATGCAGCACATTGAGGACTTCCAAAAATTGAATATAAGGGTAAAAGATATTCCCGAGGAGCATAGGATTGATGTGTTCATGGGGACTTTAAAGGATAACATACAACATGAGGTTCGCCTTTGGGAACCTGATTAATTGGGGAAGGCATTCAAGTTGGCAATAAAAATGGAAAGAAAAATTATGGCAACAAGGAAGCCTACCACTCACAATTTTAAAGATGGAAGTGTTCTTGTCCCTAGCCTTTCACAACCTACAAGTTTGACACCCGAACAATTGGAAGAAAAAAGAGCAAAAGGGCTTTGTTATAGTTGTGATAGAAAATACATTAAGGCTCATAATTGTGCTGAGAAGAAATTAGTTTACATAGATTGTGAATAGGAGGAAGAAAAGGAACAAGAAACATCAAAAGAAGAGCATATACACCATGAACAAACTCTAGAGAAAGAAGAAATGAATCTGACCATATCTTGTAATGCATTGGCCAGAATTACCACTCCTAAAACTATCAAGATAGAAGAACATATCAAGAAGAAAAAGGTAATAGTGTTGATTGATTCGGGCAGTACCCATAATTTTATTCATTGTAAGATAGCCAAGGAATTTAATTACTTCCAATATCCAACACTAGAGTGTTAAGTGATGGTTGCAAGTGGATGAACCATAAATTTCTTTGGAAAGTGCCATAATATCAAGCTATCCATGGGAGGATATGTATTGAATATCCCAATGCTTTTCATTCGAATGGGTGTTGTTGATGTTGTACTAGGAGTCTAATGGCTACAACCGTTGGGTACAATAGCTTTTAATTTTCAATAACTTTTCATGAAATTTCATTTAAAATGAAAGGAAGTTGAATTAAGGGGTATCATAGGGAAATTGAGAAAGATAATTATCTCTAAAGAAATTACAAAGATTCTAAAGAAAGAACAACGAGGTGTAATTTCACAATTATGTTCGCTAAAGGTTCCCACATCGAAATCATCTATTTCTCCAGATCTCCAAAAAGTCTTAGATAATAATTCAAAGGTATTTGAGACTCCCAAAGGCCTCCCACCTATTCGTGATCATGATCATGCTATTCATTTGTTTCTAGGAAGTGTTCCTCCAAATATCACGCCTTACAGATATCCCTACGCCCAAAAGAGTGAAATTGAACGTATGGTTACAAAAATGCTAGAGGTTGGTATAATTCAACCTAGTCAAAGTTCTTTCTCTACTCTAGTAGTATTGTTTCACAAGAAGGATGGATCATGGTGCATGTGTTAGGATTATAGGGAGCTCAACAAGCTCACTATTAAAGATAAATTTCCCATTCCTATCATTGATGAATTATTGGATGAATTGCAAGGATCAATTTACTTCACCAAGTTGGATCTTCGTTCAAGGTATCATTAAATCATAATGAAGATTGAAGACATTTCAAAAATAGCATTTAGAACTCATGAGGGTCATTATGAATTTTTGGTCATGCATTTTGGCCTTACCAATAGACCTTCTACATTTCAAGGTTTGATGAATTCCATTTATAAACCATTCCTTAGAAATCTTGTGTTAGTATTTTCTGATGATATACTAATCTACAAAAAGTCTTGGAAGGATCTTGTTCAACAAGTTGACGGGATGCTCAAACTATTAGAGGAGAAACAATTATATGCAAAAGATTCAAATATTTCTTTGGAATACAAGAGGTGGAATATCTGGCTCATATTGTATCTCATGAGGTGTTAAGGTAGACCCTAGCAAAATTAAAACTATTAAGGAATGGAAAATCCCCACATCCATAAAGCATCTGTGAGAATTTCTCGAGTTTACATGGTATTATCACAAGTTTGTTAAGAATTATGGGAGAACAGTAGCACCTCTAACAACACTATTGAAGAAAGATGCATTTTCATAGACTCCAGAAGCAACGAATGCCTTTGAACATCTTAAAGAGACAATGGGCCGAGCACCGGTCTTAGCTACACCGGACTTCACGAAAACCTTTATTGTGGAATGTGATGCCTTAGGACATGGAATTGGTGATGTCTTAATGCAAGAAGAAAGACCCATTTATTTTGAAATTAGTCCAATCAAAGGAAAGTATTTACACAAAGCTATTCATGAGAAGGAAATGTTGGAAATACTACATGCACTTAAGAAATGGTGACCCTGCCTAATGGGAATACACTTCAAGGTAAAATCAGATCATGATAGTCTTAAATACATTTTAGAACAAAGTTTATCTTCAGAAGAGCAGAAAAAATGGGTCACAAAGATGTTGGGTTATGACTTTGAAATCATCTAAAAAAGGGGAAGAAAAATGTTGTGGCAGATGCACTCTCAAGAAAGGATGAGGATGTGGAAGTATTTCTTTGTGCCATTTCTATTATCCAACCAGATTGGATAAATGAAGCAAGGGATGAATGGAAGAATGACGAAGAAGTGTGGGCACTCGTTCAAAATTTACAACAAGATTCCAGTACATCTGATACATTTAGTTGGGAAGGAATTCCCAACTCAAACAAACAATTCTTGTGGAATTGCACACCTCTTCCTTGGGAGGGCACTTAGGATTTCTAAAAACTTACTGTTAACACCCAGGTTGTTCCCTATGACTCCCAAGGGAATACGAACGGGATAACCACTAACCAAACTTTGGATTATAGATCCTAGCCTATCTATAATCAGAGAGGGCTCTCTCTTTAAGTTTCAGCTATGCTTTGTGAGTATCTTGGGCTAGTTTAAAGTTTTAGTTTCTTGTTTGAGACTTTGGTTGATGAAATCTTCTTGTAAGAAGGGCATGAAAAGTTCAGAAGATGCTAATCCATTGGGCATATGGAGTCAGAAAAATGAGATAGTTCTAGTGCCTGTGATGGAGAAAGTTTTACTGCAGGGTTAGATGGCTATTGCTAATATAATTTCCAATTTAGTGAGTGAAACAATGAGATATGGAGTTACCAACAGTGTGACATGAATTTGAACGAAAATCCCTACTTAATAGCATAAATGAATTACCAAATAGTGACTGTGAGGTATTCAGAGCTTATTGGAGCAATCAAGAATTCCAATTTAAACAGCTGAAAGCTATGAAAAACATTTATAGTGAAATTAGATTGAGATCAGGGTGTCTCCATGGACAAATCCTGAGCTATTCTTTTTCTTTCTTTCCTAGATTCAGACCAACATGTGAGAGGAATGAGTTAAAATAAATAACAGAGAAATTAACAGAGATAGAGAAACACTTATTATATCAAATCATAGCAATAGAATCATGTAGCATTCAATGGTTCCAATCACAGCAAGCACCAGTAAGACTCAGTTCCTGTAAACTCCAAGCTTTATTAATCACATCCTTCTGAAAGTTACAGCCGAGTTCTCAGTTCTTCATAAGAGAAATAACCAAAAACAATAATCACCAACCCCTTGGCAGTGTATGCGAGGGGGTATATATACAATAGGTCTTACAAAATATCTCAATACTGAGTCATTTAATACATTAACTGTGCTCACCAACTTTTACAAATATCAGATAGGAAAGTTATTGCTATTATAAATGTAAAATAAATGGTCTTCAATGATGTCAGGCCTCTTTTTGACCTTTGGAGGAGGATGAGTCGGTTGAGCATTTCTTCTTTTAATGTTGACTGATGTGAATGATGTGTCTTTATGCTCTGTCATGCTGAAGCTTTTTCTCGGCCCTGCTACCTGTAGCTCTCTTTGTTGTTCTTGGTGGCTGAATCTTCATGCTGAGGTGGCTCATTCCACCTTTCTGTCATAGTATGTGTATCACACTTTCTGAAGGTGATGACTTATATATTTTGATAACAAAATTCAGATGAAGCCTCTTGTTTATAATAATAATTGTATCATGGAGGCCCACCAATCCTGCGTAGGCAATTGATGCCTCAAAATTACATCCATGGTCTCATCTGCCTCTGTGTACTTGTAGAAATTTGGAGGCGTTTCAAACAGATGGTTAATCTCATTCATAATAAAGAATATATTTTCTATTCTGTCATAGAGACTTTGACCAGATGCTAGCCCTGTATCCTGGGAGCTGCTTGATCCTTGGCTGATCTGATTTGCAGCAAATGTGTTCACCCTCTTAGCATAAACTTCATGTGATAGAAGTTTTCCTGCACTGTTGAGTAGGCTGGGGAGACCTCTGCTCTGTAATGCAGCAAATTTATCCATGAACCTGTGTACCTCTGTTTGCATATCTTGGCTCCTCCTGTCCAATGTCTGTACCATGCTTTTCAGTGTGAGGACCCTCTTGACTAGTTGGATAATCTCCGTCCTGCTGGTGATCCCAATTGCTGCCAGCTGAGGGCCTGTTCGGTTATTTAGCACATTGATCAATCTGTTGGCTACCTCAGGCATACTACCTAGAGATGCCCTTGCTCTATGAACTTCCTTCTGTGCTTTGCCTATGAGCTCCATTTGCTCATGAATGGTCTCAATGTATTGCCATTGGCCAGTTATTGATTGGCCAATGTGGGTCCACAAAATTCTTCTGATCTCACCCACCACTTTGTCAAGGGTGAGCTCCTTCTCCAGCTCTTTGATTATTTCCTTGAGATCTTTTATTTCTCTCCCTTTCTCAGCCACATTCTGCTTTGATTTATCATATTTTTCATTTAGCTTGGCCAACTCATCATTGGCTCCATTTAGTTCTGTCATCTGGGCCTCTAGGGCCTGGACCTCATTTAACAATTTCTGCATGTCCAAGCTTGGAGCTTGTTCTGTAGAGGCTGCTGCTGATGTGGACGGTGCTGCTGCTGCTGTGGAAGGTGCTGCTGCTGTTGTGGAAGGTGCTGCTGTTGCTTCCGTGTGACGAGGAGTGGTCTTTGGAGGCTCCTCAAGGTTAATAACCTGTGGAGGGGCTTGACAAGTCTGACCTCCCTCTTTCTGCTGTAGGGCTTCATGTAGTGCAGCCTCAGTGTCCTCCAGCCTCCCTTTTGTCTGCACAAGTTGTTTGTGCAGTGCTACCAGCAATGTAGCTATTTCTTGTTCTTGTTTCTGCTGAGCAACCTCATCTATTTGGGGATGAATGGTTGTTGGGAGCTTTAGTTTCTTTCTTAGGGCTGCCAGGTCTGCATCCCTCATGTTCAACAGTGATTGTATTGCTTTGGGGTCCTTGGGGTCATGCCCCATCTCTATAATTATGTCTTCCAAAGACTTGATCCTGTTGTCTTTGGCCAAGGAAGATGCCTTCTCCAACTCTAGTTGGGAAACTATATTATTTAGGTTGTTCTCCAGCCTTTTTTCCAACATTGTCTTTTCTGCCAATGTTGCATAGACCATTTCACCCGTTTGCTTATGGAGTTCTATTTGGTCCATCGGGTGAATGTCTTTTGCAAGAACCTCCAGGTTGGTTCTTATGTAATCTGCAGCTGACGGTGGCTGCACCATGGTGGGCCTGAAATGACTCATGGTCATTTTTCCTTCTGAAATGTCATAGGCTGCCATGAGCCTCTGCTGATTTGTGGGGGCCATTTTCAACAACTGATTGTAGATTTGGAGCCTGAGTGGCTCATTTCTTCTTTTGATATCAATTAACTGTTGTTTGATGCTCCCCTCTGCTTTTCTTTGATGGCTTGAGGAGCTGACCTCTCCTCCAAGATTTGTCTCTGGTTCCTGCTGAAAGGAACTAGTAGATACTTCCACGCTTGGTGGGCCCATTATCGCCGATTGCCCCATAAGAATTTCTTCTTCATAGAGGGGATTTAATCTTTGCCTTTTCTCCCCTTGATTAGTGGATGTTGTAAGGGGAGTCTCCTACTCTCTGTCCCTCTTCTTTCCTTTTTCCACTTTTTGTGGAGTCTGGAGTACTGAAGTCTCCATTGTCTTCTCTTGCCCTGATGGTATGTTCTGTTGGGCTTGTTGCTCAGTAGGTGTTGGGGCCTCAGCCATTTGTTCTTTCTACATAGGCTGCCCCTCTTCTTGAGGCTCTTCTTGCTATTTTTCTTGTTCTTCTTGTTGTTTTTCTTGTTGCTGGTCTACTTGCTTCTCTACCTGCTGCTCTACCTGTTGTTCTACTTGTTGCTGTGCTCTAGGAGGTGATTGTTCCTGCTCCACCTCCTTGCCCTTGCCTTTATTTGTTTCTTGTTGGGCAACTCCGGCTACTTGGTGCTGGGCTGTGGATGATGAGGCAGCTGCTCCAATTTGCCTTTGATCTGCGGAAGAAACCTGCCCACAAGATTCCAAGTCAGCCTCTTTCTCAAGTTTGCTTGTTTCTCTCCTTAGCATTTCTTCTTGACAAATTGCCTCTTCTAAGGTGCCTTCTTTCCAGCTTAGGGCATTGGCGTACTTCTCAACATGGGGCAGTTTCACATGAACATAGCCCCCCAATTTATACTTTATTCTCCTAAGGGAAATGAAGTGATTGGGGTCATAAGGCACCCACTTAAAACTGGTTTAAAGTCTGAGGGTCTCTAGGATCCTATCAGCTTCCTTCCATCCTTCCTCCTTCTTATTGTACAAGAAGGGGCCCAGCTGATTCTTTACCTTCAGTTGCACCTTCTTGTTTTTGCTTTGGAAATGGAGAGACTCATCATTTCCAAACCGCCTGAAATACTCTAGGGCAAAGAGTCTCATGGGGACATATTTTGGCAGCCTATAAGGATTTAGCTCAGAGGGACAGGGAAGGCATCAGGCTGATAGAATAAGAATAGATGAGAGATGTACCTGGTGTATTTAATCACCTTCTCCCTCTCCAGATTCATAAATTGCTCATGAATCTTATTGGCAATGAAAGTAGCAAAGTCATAATGTATAGCAGGAGGCATCCCTGGGGAGAAGATGGACATCATTGCTATGATGGTTTCATCCACATCCTCATATGTCCCATAACCCAGGATGTAACTGATCAAATCTACTATCATTTTCCCCAGCTCATTGAGATATGGATATGGTATGGGAAGGGAAGCAGTCATAGATTGATAATCAGGCCGAATAAACAACTGGTTAACCTTGGAAATCTGATCCCTAGACAAGTTGCCCCCTTTTGTTATCAGGTCCTGGAGGGAGAGAGGAGTAAGGGGCTCTGTAGTATGAAAATGCAGCATTTCATTGATAGTCTCAGGAGTGATATGGAATAGTACTGAGCCTGAGGGGCTGAGGATAGCTCTTTGGCTGGGATCATAACTTGACATGCATTGTTTTATCAAGTCTGGTAGCACATTAACTTGAGGGAGGTTGTAGATGAGTATGTGGGAATCCCAAATTCCCAAGGTGTCAGTCCCACTGAGATGTTGGGCCTTGAATTCATTCATCAGCTGAATATTGAACTTAGCTGTCATGGGCATTCAGTCTAACATCTGGTAATCTTTGTCACCTAGGGCTTTCCACTCAAGCTCTCTGTGTGGGGCATTCAGAGGTTGAATATTTAGGACTGTTGGTGGCGTTTCCATGGCTAAGTAGTGGTTATGACTTGGAGCTGAACTGGTTTTAGCGGGCAGGAGACCACAGAGGGTTAATTTTGCAGAGGCAACAGGGTAATGAGGTGTAATAATAGGAAGAATGCTTAACAAGAGTAATTTTGATAGTTTGCAGGAGTAGGCAACTCAGTTTCCCTGGTGAATTATGCTTTTTTAGGTTTACAGTCCATGAATGTGCGGGCACAATGGGAATTCGGGGAAGGGTAGATATATATAGGTTCAACATGTGAATTTAGACCTTGCAACTATGGGGAATGCTAGTTTATCCTGGAATGAACGGAAAAAAACAGGTTTGTTTCACTCTTATGAGTTCAGTTTAGGAGAAACATGGACGTAACTTAGCTCCAAAAGGATGCATTGGGTAAATACCTAGTGAATTGCCGGTAATGGTGACAAGTGTAGGTGGGTTGTAGGCGGCAACGCTCTTCAGGATGATTTCAGGAGGTTGGCGGCAGTGGACGTAACTCTCATGCAGAGGAGAGCTGGTTCTTTCAGTGAGAAAAATGAGAAAAACACGAAAAAAATGGCTAAATATGGACTTTTGGCTCATTGGCGTGCTTTCTGGATGACGTCATCAGGTGGGGTCAGGGTCGGGTGATGTCAGCATGACGTCATCGGGTGACGTGGCAGTCTGTGAGTGGTCCACGGGGATTGCACAGGTGGCGGCCACGTCAGAGCTCAGGCGGTCGGGGATGTTGACAGGGTGCCAAGCGGACGTGACGTGGGCGGGTCATGGCGCTGGCGTGGGCAGGCGGTTTAACAAAGCAGTAAGCGGGTTTTCTCGGAGCGCCCTCTATACGGTCGCGGTTTTGTCAGAGGGCGCTCCGAGAAGGTCTAGGGGGTGACGCGTGGCGGAGGCCTGACGTCACCCTCTGACAGTTTCTCGGAGCGTATCCTTCGGACGCTGATGCCCGTCCGATGCGATGCGGGCCGTCGGATGGGAGGGCCCAGATCCGACGGTTGATAGAGCGATAAGGTGCGCGGGCGATATTTGAGGCAGGGAGAATTAAATATTACTTTCTTTCGAAAATCGCGCTCGGCGGAAACTTTGGAAAAGTGGGTTTTTCGGGTTGTTTTCAGCATATGTGGGTTAATTGGGTTTTACAAAGGTTTATTAACAAAAGCAGGCTTAAGGTTATTAACCCGAGCAAATCTCGGATTAACTCCGGGATTAATTTCTGGCGCTCTGTGGGTTGCACTCAAATGTTTTTCAGCGCATGAAAACCTTCAAAATCACAGCTAGAGCTATAATGCTCGGGGGGCGGGGATACTTAGATTTTTTGGGTTTTTTTCAATTTTTACATAGTAATAGGGGAATAGGGGTATGGGGAGTTAGATAGTAATAAGTTAGTAGTTAATATGAATGAAAGAGGTGGATGGGGCGGATACTGAGTCTGTATGAAATTGACTTAGTCTTTTAGGAAGTAGATCAAAATGAAAAGAATTCTGCACAAGGAACGTAGCTTATTAAAGAAACTAGAGCCAACAAAATACTTGGATCTTCTTTGTGAAGCTGGGTGGTATAGGAATGTTAGTTATGAAGGAGGTGGGGAAAACTGGATGTTAGACATGCTTCATTTGTTGTAACACTGCTGTGAACAGAACATCTGCTGGTTTTACCTTTTCTTTAGGCCAGTGAAATATTACAAACCATGCTTTCTGCAACCCCATCTACCTACCCACGCTATTTCCTAGCATTTTTTGTTACTCCAAGGAGGGTGCACTTGGATTTGCAAACCCTTTTGTGCCTTTTCTTTATCTTTGGCTTTCTTTTGATTTTCTATCTAAGCTACCCTTATTGCTTCCAAGGCCCCAGATTAAGAAGTTGGGAACCTTCTTTCACTACCTATCTACTTTACTTGCCAAGATTGAGCTGTTTGGACAGGATCCTTTCTCTAATCTACAACAAAAATTGAAACATGGCATGACCCAGCTTAGGCTATTGGATCACCCATTCTGAGGTAAGGTAGCATCAACCAAATGTAGGTATACTTTCTCTAAAAAAATATGAGATCTTTGTATGATCAAAGTAAATCATATTGGCACTTCCCCTGCCAATCATGAAAAATGAAACTTATTGGTATAGGTAGCTAACAACTAGCAGTGTACAAGATTTTCTCATTGGCATCGTTGGTTATCATGCAATCTCCCCTCATAATGATCACCCACTCTCACATGAATTATCTTGACCACATTTTCCACTGATGCTCCTTGATGTGACATTGCAATGTGCCATGATGACTGGGAGTTTGCTTTTTTCTTCAAGCTGAGGGTGGCCAAGTTAATTGGCCACCCCCAACTTATAAAAACAAGTTTTTTCATATTACTACACTTTTATCATATCATACTTGGGGAAGAGTTTGGATGAGGTTTCATACTTGTGCATTCCTTCACTTGGTCGATGCATGCTGGAGGGAGACTTTGATGTTCTTTTTGTTGTTCAAGTAAGTGCTCTCCCTTGGTCATATTTCTGTTGATTTCTTCTTTCTGATGTAGTTGTCTGCTTTGCTGTGGTGTGAAAGTGCTTGATCTTTGCTACTGCTTCTGAGATCTGCATAAGAGTCACAATACCTACATGTATGATAGAATTCTCTATTTGAATGAGTGGTGAAGGAGAATGCAGAGATAATCTATTGCTATCATAACATAGGCTGCTACAAGGGATCCTATAGTTACTATAGGAAACCCTGTAGCTACCTTTTCCTCATTATTTTTTCACTTGGAGGGAGGATGGGTGGTGATGTAGGAGTGGAGAGATGGTAATGAAGTAGATGGAGTGATAGGTGAGTGAGGCCAATGATGGCATGTCCCTTGGACTCCTTTTTTTTTTATGGACATAGAGGTGGGTATGGTCATGAGTTGGCATTGGGTGAGAGATGGTGAGGTGTATGGTCCTCATTTTCAACCTGGAATAGGATTGCATCATTTTTTTCTAAATATTATTCATTTCCTATAGTGTTTCAGGACATCCTATAGTACTACATGATCTTCCTGTAGTAACTACACGAAACCCTATAGAAGCTAGAAAAATGCATAAAATTTGGTTTTTGATGTTTGGAAGTGAGGATGGATGATGGAGACATGGTAGGTGTGGAAGATGTGAAGTCAAAGGAGGAAGAATTGGTCTGATGCTTGAATTGTTGTCCCTTGAACTCTGAGTCCTTTGTTGTCTTTAAAAACCTACAAAAATCACAAAAAATATTAGTCGGCAGGTTTGAGGTCCCTACCATGGCACTTTGATTTTCTTTTTCTTTCTTTCCCTGTCTTTTTTTTGTGAAAGATACACAGGTCATGTTATTTTTTTTTCTTCTCAAAGGTGTACAAAAAGAAAACACTTTAGGTTGTGGATGACAAAAAAACCTAACAAAAAAAATGGCTGCTAAACATTGTAGATCTGCAGTAAATGATAGAAGAAAAACTTACCAAAGCCCTAATCTATGTCACAATCATAGTTAAACAAAAAAATGGAATAGTAAAATAAGCACAAGTAACTCTAATAATCCAATGGAAACCAGATTATAAAGAATATATTTTATTAAAAAACACATGTGAAGGGAATAAATAATGTTACTAGTCCCCATCTATGGGATGGGTTCTTCGTAATCCTCAAATGTCTTTAGCTTTTGTAGAGTCTATCTCCTCTATAACATGTAAAACCTAGCAAATACAATGTTTGAGTTAAGTGAGAACTCAAATGGAAAAGAAAAATGGAGTACGACAATGATAATAACCAGAGTTACAACAATGAGTGCAAAAATGAAAATAATTGAAAGTGAAGAATGAATGGAAAACCCTTATATTTATCACAAAAATATTAGGTTATTCTCGAATAATGAGCAATAATAAAATATTATTAACCCCATTCTACAATTAACCACTCGGAATATTTTATTATATTTGGTTTGGAGGGAAAAAGTGTTTAAACTTTTATTTAGAAATAATACATAAATAAATGATTTATTTATCATCTCAAGAAATATGGTTAAGGAATAATAAACAGATAATGATTATTTTAATTATTCCTAGAGAAAAATAAGATAATTAATAATTTATCTATCTATTTCTCATAACTGGGTCAGATGTGACAAGGAATATTAATTAAAAAATGGATTAATTAATTATTCCTAGAAGATAATTAAATAAATGTTGATTTATTTAATTATTCTTCATTGGTTTAATTACAAATGACTTAACAAATGTGGTTTATTAAGTAATTTCTCACTTTGAAAGCAATTTTACTATGGGAAAATTGGCCCTACATGGTGTACTTCGATCCATGTAGTAAATTATGGCTAGATGATCATTTTTTTGTGATAACAGATTGCCCCTTGATGTACGAGTGTTAATAGAAAAATGTATAACCCAAGTACGTTGTAAGGACACAATCAATAGACAACAAAGTGGAGACAAAGAGAGAGAGAGAGAGAGAGAGAGAGCGAGCGAGAGAGAGAGAGAGAGAGACAACAATGGAGATGAAGCAAAATAGGATAGTAACATAGGGGGTGAGACCAATGCATGTCTCCTTTTATGCTATGGTATCAGATCTTAGTGAGGTGGGGGAGGTATACCTATATCCATCAAGATAACTTAGTACAAAAATAATGATGCACCCAGAAACATGAAATTGAGCAATAAAATACATGCTGAATGGTACATGACATGTTGGCATAACCGAGCCTGAAAATAATACAGTGTGTCCCACATACATAATGCATTTGGAAAAAACATGAGTGAGAACTTAATACAACAAAATTTAAGTACATGAGATAGAATGGTCATTCCCTCAAAAAGTGGGTGGGAGG
>APFE030358903.1:11587-43229 GCA_000404065.3 Pinus taeda | reverse complement strand
CATCTTATCATCCTCAATCTGATGGGCAAACTAAGATAGTAAACAAATGTTTGGAAGGATATCTTCATTGCTTTGTATATGATAAACATACAGAATGGGTCAAATGGGTGCCTCTAGCTGAATGGTGGTATAACACTTCCTTCCATATTGCAACAAAAATGACCCCATTTATGGCATTTTATGGATATCGGCCACCGTCCATCGCATTATATTTAAGATAAAATTCTAAGGTTCAAGAAGTGGAAGATCACATTGAGAATCAACAACAAGTTCTCCAACTCTTAAAGGACAACCTCACTTTGGCATAGAATAGAATGAAACAACATGCACATCAACATCACAGTGAAAGAATTTTTGATGTAGGTGATTGGGGATTCCTATGGCTACAACCATATAAACAAATGTCCCTCAAGAAAGCTAAGAAGGATAATAAATTATCACCAAAGTATTATGGTCCATACAAGGTGTTGCAAAAGATAGGTACTATGGCATACAAATTTTAGTTTCCTGCAGCTTCCTGTGTGCACCCAGTTTTCCATGTTTCATGCTTAAAGAAGGTTATAGGTGACAAGCTCCTAGTTCAAATAATATTGCCAGAACTTGATGAGGAAGGAAAAATCATATTGGAACCTGAAGTAGCCATAGAAACAAGATCTCGAGAGCTAGAAAATTGATCAATTTCAAAGTATCTCATAAAGTGGAAGAACTTAACCGCTAAACATTCCACATGGGAGGATGCGAATATTATATAGAAGCATTCAAAACTACTGAATCATTGAGGATAACAATTTTTTGAAGGAGAGGGGAGTGTTAGGCCCCTATAATACTAGTGATTCCCCCATTTATTTTCATTGTAGCCCTTATTATTATTGTTGTGCCCTTATTGTCCCCATATTGTTTTATTGTGCCCCATAGAAGCCACTATTGTTATTTTTGTGCCCTCATATTATTACTTTTATGTCGTCTTTGATTATATTGTGACCTTTTAGACTCCTATATATAGAAGAGAGGTTTTTCCATTTGTATCATCCAAGAATTGTTCATTTGTGTAATGTAAAGGAGTTTTCCCCCTTGAAGAGGCTGATTTATAAGTCATTGATCTATCTTTTATATCTTTTTGTGAGGAAGTTTCATGATAGAGTGTTGATGACCAACATATGCTACCTTACGTTGAACATAGGATTTTTCCAGTCCCGAGAACTAGTGCACTTTCCCTTGACACTTGTTCTCTCCATTGTACTATAGGAATTATTTATTCCTTTTTCAGGATTTAAATATGAAAAAGACAAAAAAAATAAAATATTTCAAAAAGAGTGAGAACGAGATATTTCTTCATTTGATAGCAGCCAGAGTTAGTCGTGTTTCCCTTAACAAAGCACTTAAAATAAGTCCTTCCTCAATTGAGATGGGACTTAGTCAGGATTTAGGGAAGCCATAACCTTCTTTGTGAGTTAGTCCTTGTCCAATTGGTTATCTCCTCTAATCATATGGAGATTTTGTTAATGCCTCCTACATTGAAAACTTATACAAGGTTATCTTATGCTACCATAAAATCACATTGAGTCGTGTTTTTGTTTAAGTGAAGTGAACATGTTCTCGACCATGCTACTATGTCTCTTAACTCATTTTTGTTGGCCATATCCAATCTCAAGTTATCTTCAGTATCACATCAAGTATTTGGTCCTTCACTCATGTCAGTTAAGGATGTCCCCATTGCCTTCTTCCTAGCAGGTATGCTCTTATCGACTTCGACAAATTTCTCTGAGAGTATACCTAGAGTCACACCCTAGCCCTATTTACATCATTTATAGGTGACCTTTTGCTCAACATCAATTAGTACCATTGGTGATTGACTGAGTGGTTTTCTTATGTTCGACGTCATATTACATTATCACACATTGGGATTCATGCAATACCTTGGTTTCCATTTGACACTATTGGTGGACTCCACACCTTTGTGTCAGCTTTCATTATTGGTTGCTTCAAAGGATTTATTTCATGCATTATCCACATCTTGTGTACATTAAAAAATGTACTTTAGAATGCTTACTTCATCTCTCTTCATCCGAGTTCTTCCAAATTATTGGCCTGCGAGTTACACTCATGTTGGTTGATGTGGGATGCCTTAATTCCTTCCTTCCATCGGATATTTTTCCATTGACTCTGACTCATTGCTCTAGGAATAAGGTGTACAATCCTTATGTCAGTAGCTTATGGTTTTCAGTCATTAGTGCCAGACTCTTTCACTATCGACAGTGAGAATACATCAATGTCCCCTGATTGGTAGATTATTTCAAATGTTCGACTTCAACAAATTTATTCCCACTTCTTAGATTATACTAGGGTACCTTGACACTGATTATCATTATAGATGAGTTGTCTTGCATTTGTTAACAATATACATCAATGACCGGTAATCAAATGATTTCTCACATGGTCATGTTCAATTCATTTATTCCCATAATGTAGAAATATACCATTTGCAATCAGTGAAGACCTCAGGTTGTGTCACCGTTTTGGTTCACTTGACAACTCCTTCAGTTTTATGCTAGTGACACCTTCTGCCTTTATATGTTGTAGTACTTCACAAAAAAATATTATATGTTGCCACCCAAGTTTATACAGTATCAATATTCCACCTCTATGAATTGGTACTTTTCTGAGGATCAATTATGCAACATCATTTATCAGACAATCTTCTTGCATCATTGATTAGAATTTCTACATACCAAGAAACCGTGCCTCTACATTCTGTGACTTCTTCATCTCTCCATCAAAGGTAGGTGGTTTTGATTTCTTAAACTAATCTATAAATTATCCCCTATCACTCCTCCTATAAGGATGATAACAATGATGATCATGATGCATGTCCGAACTAGAACTAGAATAGTTCCTGTGTCCATCACCTCTCCTATTTGAAGTCTCCAACAACCTACCATCTCTAATCGTGTCGTATTTATCTAACCTATGAACACCATAAGACCTACTACCATATGTCTCATTATTTTTGTCCTCCTGCTCCTGGCTGATTTGAAGTGTCCTCTTTCGCTACAATTCTGATAAACTCTGAAAAAGTATTGCATTAACCTCTACTTGTTTCTCCTGTGCCGACATGATTTTTTCATTGTCCTCCTTACAACTCCTTATTTCTTCCTTCAAGATTCTCAATGTATCTGCCAAATCATAGGAGATCCCAACACCACACTACTCATTCAATTCATAAGGAGAGTATTTATAGTCTACAATCTTTCTAGCCATTTGATCTCTTTCTTGCAAGGCATACTATGTTAGCTAAACCAAATCACAATAAGCCAATGTACCTTAGCATAGTTCGGGGAGGATATCTCATCTGAAAAATCATCAAATGAGCATGATACATGTATAACATAATCATAACAACATATAGACATATGATACATAAGAACATAACCATGTAACCATCAGTCTAGCTAGAGTCCAGTCATCAATGCATGGCCATATCAACTACATAGATACCATGACTACATGCATGACAATAACAACTATAACACCATTTTATACTTGATTACATGAAAAAATTAACGTGCATAAGAGTTGCATAATCGACCACACACACGCATGAACACATATAATCAATTGTTCGGAACGGGTCCCCTCGGGTCAATTTTGGGGTTAAAAGCCCAAGTTTTGGGGCTAAAGGCCCAAGATTTGTATAAAGAATGTAAAGTATATGCATTTTGTGGTTGCAAAGTGAAAATATGTAAACAATCAAAAATGATTTCTGCCCTTAGTTTAGATAGTTTGTGTCAGCTTGATGAGATCCATCCTTGGTCCACAGGCCATGGGAATGTATGAAAAGAGAGTCTTAGAAGAGTCTAAGGTAGTTTTTGGTATATTTTTAAGTAAGTTTTTGGGTCCATGAGAGTTAAGAGAGAAGATTATTTAGCATAGGAAGAGGCTCTATGGCTGAGTGTGTAGAGGCCTAGGATAAAAATCTGTAGCTGAGTGTGTGGACTCCTACAGTTGTGTGCGCAAGGTTGTTAGAGTTTGTAATAGAGATCAGAACAATCAATAAAGAGAATTATTCTGGAGATATATGTGTATGAGTTATTTTACTTCTATTATGAATGTTTCAATTATGTTATGTTGAAACTAGGTTTATGATTTAATGTTATATTGATGCGTGAATCTATGTATTTTACTTTCTCATATACAAGTAAGAATATTTGTTCACGCGAAGATAATCATAATTATTGTTGAAGTTAACCAATACCTAAGCTAATCGGGGTAGACACAGAAGTAAGGATAATTATAGGGGCACGTAAGCATTTGCCTTGGCTATTTAGGGTCCACGAAGGATGATTAGAGACTTTTGTGAAGGCTTCAACAATGAATATGAGAAGAAAATTGATAAGCCCTAAAGGGTTTATCAATCTATGCAAAGGCGGAGTGAAGGTCTAAAACTGACATCGCTACCATCTTAGGGTGTGGAAACTTGCTTCTTGCATCCCCCCCATACTACTTCAGGTGAGATTTCACTCCACTCTCTGCGGATTGATGCCGAAAGGGCCAGTAGTGTAGGAATTTGCTTGTCTACTTAACGCTAAAACTAGGTCAGGGACCATCAAGCCAAAAAATGTTTCTGTTGCTAGGACTTGGATCTACATAATGAGATGTGTGATGTCACGTCATTGGAATCCAACTAAGAAAGAGATCAAACAATGGTTGGATAGAAAAATCCACGAATTCACGGCGCAAGAAAATAGGAATCTGTGATTGACGAAAGAATAATGGTTGGATAGATACTGTCTACAGAAATACACAAGATCTTATTATGTTCCTTCCTGGTTGATTTGTAGAAGTGGATCACGAAATTGGCAGATGGCTAATGAAGGTGGAGGCTTGATGATCCAATAGTCTGGACCCCGGAGCTAGTGTGGAGAATATAAGCCTATAAAGATAAGATTGTGTGCATTGTTGATCATTGGCTTGATTATATCATAGGGGGATTCATGATAGAGTTTGTGGTCAATACGTCGGTTAGTTAGAGTGAAGCAGAGTGCCACTTCTTCAAGGGGTTGCGAGGTAAGTATTTAAAATCATTAAATACTTGGATTAATATGATCATGTGAAAAGTGGGTTATGCAGCTACCTTGATGTTTGGGGCTATGCAAAGTCGAAGGACATTCAAGAATAAGGAAAGAATAGGCCCTGAATATAGTCGCTAAATGAAACCATGTGAATGATGATGAGGAAACAACACAAGCATCTCTGCAGAATGTTGTTCAGTTGATAAAGCAAGGGTTCCTGCAAATACCTCATCCACCCACACTCCCTCCATCTTCACCTCCGTAGCATATTCCTTCATCTACACCACCACCACCTCTGCCACCATTCATTATGGAGAACTCCATAGAGCTACCTGTGTTCAAGGGCGTGGGAAATGAAGATCTAGACTAGTTTTGGTTCGTCGTGAAGGCTATATGGGAAGCTTTTCATATCACGAATGATTAAATGAAGAAAGAAATGTTGGTTAGTTCTTTGCAAGACTACACACTAATGTGGTAAATTAAGTACTGCACTGATAACTGAATGTCTATGTTGGCATATATCCAAACTGTGCTAAATAAGGAATTTAGTAGACCTGAGTATGAGGCACAATCAATTGTGGGATTCAAAGAGATCATGATGAATCCTAGTGAGACACCCTGGATATTGGATCAGAGATTGAAGTGTACGATCAGTGAGGCTAACATGAATTTGACTAATGGGCAGCACTATGAATGGCTTGTGGCTTCGCTCCTACCTCATCTAAGGGTTGCACTATCTCAACAAAAGATTGGGACCCAGACGGAAGCTCTAGAAATCATGATGAGATTGCATGAGATACCAATGCAAGATGCTAATATGGGGGTTTAGCATATTCATGCATAGTTGTAGAACCTTTGCCTCGAAATGTAGAGTCTCAAGAAAGATAGAACAACTCGCCCCAAGGCACGTGAAGAAGTTTGGTGTCTGAAGTGCAAAATCCAGGGGCACGACAAAGATCACTATCCAATTTTTGCAAATTATGTTACAGTAGGAGGACCAATGCTTCTGAGGCTAGAATATGCAACTGGGTCAAGCACAAGGCCCGTGCTATGGTGTGCTATCTGTCAGGTAGCTGGGAAACATGTGATAGACAATTGCCATTTGCTGTAGAAATTTGTACAGACACTGCAACAAATCTTTTGCAACTTCTGTCAATCAGTGAGTCATGATAAGCACAATTTTGGGAGTTAAAAATTAATGATGGAAAGGACTAATGAGCACCAGTATTTCATCAAGAACACTACAACTCCTAGGCTACCAGCTTTACTTTATCAACCCGAGGTTCGTACAAACTTGGAGGTGATAGTGTTGTATACATAAGTAAAAGTGATGATTCTGCCTGTTGTCACTATTTTGCTGGCGAGAGATCACTAAGGTTTTCAATACAAACTTCTATGGAGTTAGAAGAAGATTTATTTCTAGACATAAGAAAGGTAAATATACTATAAGAGAGAGATACTCTACTGCAATAATGGAGAAGACCGAAACTCAATGCTAAATAACACCATTTCCTAATTAACTGCTAAGAAACTAAGCCTTGGAGAAATGCTAAATCAACATGAACCAAATGCTATTATCTAAGTTATAGAAGTAAGAAGCATCAAACATCACTAATGTGCAAGTAAAGAGACTGAACTAAATATGTTTTTGCCTTTTTGTCTTTTCATGCAAAATCAAGTATGCAAACTAATTTCTTCTGGTGATGTGGCAGGTGAATTAAGGATGTTCTAGGATGGCTGGAAGGGTTGGGAGATGGTTGGATGGTGTGGGAGACTTCTGGGAGGATTTTTGTGACTTCCTATAGGTTTTCCCTCAATTTGGCCTCAAAACAGGCCATTTCAGGAAAACCTACAGGATGTACTAGAAACCTACAAGATTCCCTGTAAACCTACAGGATACAGCCGAGAGAAAAATGTGAGGTGTTGGAGGTGATGGAAGGCTTGGGAAAGGTGTTTTATGGGTGGAATAGAGGGGGAGAAGGTTTAGGATCACACAAAAGTCAACAACAAAGATAGGAGATGGTTGGATTCACTCAATGTTCTTGGAAGAATTTCTATGAAAAATGATGAAACTATTGAAGGTGATGGTGAAAACAAGGGATGGCTAAGGTGGATGGAGTGGAAGGTGGCTGCTGGCAATGAAGTCTTAGTCTCCTCCTGAAGCAATTTCTCTATATAAAAACATGTATATCTTCCAAAAATATATGTAAACAAGAAACATTCTCATAAACTAGAAAAGCAAAATTAATGAACTAACTGCCTACATCATGCATGAGGAAAGTTGTTGAAAGGAATGAAAGTATGGATGAGATCTGCTACAAAAATGAAGATGAAAAATATGACAATGGAGTCCTACCTTGCAAAATTGACCAAATACTAATTTAAAGATAACAAACTCCAAAGCTCATAAACGAAATACAAATCTATGTTTTTCGGGTTGCTTAAGGGTCCCTTCCTCAAGTCATGATCCCTGAGGGAGGAATTGAGGCTGAGACACTTGATGGCAACCGTATGGTGCTCCTTTTATCCCTGCTAACCTGCTACTTAAGTAAGGCACAAATGGAAGCAAACTAATAAACAAGCAATCCAATCTACACCACTTGCAATGGAAATGCACCTAAAAGAAAATTAACAATGAAGCTATGAAACTACACTATATATACATATACAAGAAAGAGGAGCCTTAGTTGCTAGGGTTGGGCCCTAACCCAAGAGCTTCATCCCTGTGAGTTAACTCAGTGATGGCTCACAACAAAACTCATTCTTATTACCAAAATAGAAAATTATATCAATAAAAATTTCACAAGTCTCGAGCTCAAAAATAGCTTAGAGTTTTAAAATCAAAATCCGAATCCTAATGAGGCTCTAGGCCTCTCTACTTATACAACTGAAGTCCCCAACGACTTCCCTAAAATCAGGGAGGTTTGGCTCTCGAACTCGAGATAACTAGCTCTTTATCTCTCACTTGCTCGGCTGCCTTCTAATCCTCATGGCTTGGATGCTTGCACTCCGAGATGGTGTGATGGATGGAGGAATATTTGAATGGGAGATAAGTAAATGAGGAGGATTTCCCTCCTATAATCCCGCTCCCTTGTCCCATTCGAGTTTTAACCTTAGTATTTGAAAGAATTCCTTGCTTTTCTCCTTCAATCCTGAATTCAATGCATATTAGTCCACTAGGCATAATATCCAACTCTAACTCATCTCATAAACAAAATATAATAAAAAACATGTAATAAGCTGTGAGAAAATTTGGTTTGACTAAGCTAGGAGGTGAATTAAGGTGCATATAATTACCCAATGATGAGGCTCATCAAGGACACTTGCATACAAGGTGTAGACAGAAATGCGGCCTCAAGACCAAGGTGTTGGAGGACCACGAGGTGAGTATCAGGGGTGCGGATGAGGATGAGGTGGAGGAGGACATGGTAGAGGTCAAGGGCAAGTTATTTGTTACAATTATGGAGTACCAGGACACTATGTGCGAGACTGCCTGAATCTGACACGTCTGTCATGCCGCTATTGTACTCAGTTTTACCATGCAACGGAGGATTGCCCTATATTGTTGGCCAAAATACACGAGAAGGGGGCACAATTGACTCAGAACCTGTAGATGATGAGGGTTGAGCATCGTGAGGAAGACCCTAAGGTAAATATTGTGTTGCGGAGTGGAGCAACGAACGATGAAGATAAAGGGAAGTAGCCTGAAGAAGGTGAGTGGGTCCGCAAAGTGCCAGAAAAGGAGACCAGGTTTGATCTAGAATGCGCAAAAGAAACATTTATGGAAGCAAAGAAAAGTTTCACTGAGCCTCTAACTCAGGGAGTTAGGAGAAGCCAGCTAAAGAAATGGACCCATCCATGATCACCACATTCTTAGAGACCTGCATAAAACTATTATGCGATAGCAAGGCTTTGAAGGGACAATAGGAGATGATCAATAGGTATGCTAGGAAGGAAAATGTTACTAACGGATAGTGCGTAGTCAAAAATATTGGTAGGCATAAGACGAGAACGGGGCATGAGATGAGGCTTATTGCATAGAGAGGCGAATATGAGATGGATCAGGTTATTTTAGATTTGGGGTTGGATGCGATCATTTTTCCGAAACAGAAATGGCAGAAAATGGGGAGACCTATGCTACAGTGGTCTCTGATTCAGTTAAGGATGGTGAATCAACAAAAAATCATCCCAATGGGGAGGTTGCAGAGGGTAATAGTTGATATTGAAGGCAGGAGCGTACTAGCTTATTTGGAAGTGATAGAGATTGTGGATGACAGCAATCCCTACCCCACTCTCCTTGGGATCGATTGGGCCACTAACATGAATGGGGTAATCAATTTGAAGAAGTGGAAGATGATATTTGAGGAGAAATCACTCCATGTAGTGGTGCCAGTGGACCCTGCAGAAGGACCACGCTATACTAAACTAGTATGCGATTATGAAAGTGATGACAATTTGGAATAGATTTACAAGATAACGGCTTGAGATTAGGATTGGGTGAATATGACAACAAATGGACGTATTGCATGGGATCGTGAAATTTCTTGCACATCAGATTTAGATGAAGAACTGGAGCACTGGCATAATCAACTACATGAAGTATCTACACTGTGTTGTAATACGATGACAAAGTCGATGCATTGTGTATCATCAAAGGTAAGAAATATTCCTTACTATGATGGTTTAACTAATGTTGATCACTTTTTGGATGCATTTGAGAGAGAAATGTCAGAGAAACATCACTTCTAGGCCTTGGACTAGGTGCTACATGCTACGCCTGCAAGATGGTGGGGCACACAAAAGGATAATTTTGATGATTGGCGTGTATACAGAAAAATGATGAGAGTGTGGTTTGGCCACCCACAACTGCGGCTAATAGAAAAATATGATGGGAGAAATGATCCACATGACTATTTCGCCAAATGGACTAAAGTGTATGGAGTGAAGCCTAAGCCAAAGTGGGTACATCTATTTTTTCATACTTTGGATGTTATACCGATGAATTGGTACTTGGAGATGGAACTCCACCATGGCATTGAAGAATGGGATGTTTTATGCCAAGGATTTCTGATGATGTTCAACTTTGAGGATGGCTTTGAATGTATCGACGAAGTGTTGCAGGAGGTTAGGGAAACAATCTTCAAGATATCACGGGATCCTCTAGATATGATTCAACCTGATTGGACTACCCAACTGAGCCACACATTGGAGTGCTACAGTGTAACAATGGAAGATGAAGATGAAGACCCAAGGAAGATTAATATCGTAGAGACTGAAGGTCACCAAAAATTTGAAGGACTACAACTGGAGAACCCAGACATAACCGAGCCACTCAAAACTAGACAGGTGAACATTGGCACGAAGGAAGAGTTGAAGTTTGCAAATATTTGGGACTACTGGGATGATGCAATAGTAGATAAGGTCGCTGAAATACTCCACAAATATCAGGATCTATTCCCCATGAAGTTTACAGATCTGAAGGGATAATAGGGGACTTGGGTGTCATGAATATCACTCTAAAATCAGTTGCGAAGCCTGTGAAGCAAAGACCTTACCGCTTCAATCCGAAGTGTAAAGAAAAGGTTAGCTTAGATCTGGATAAAATGATTGTAGCAGGTATTATTGAACCCATGTAAGAATCTGATTGGGTGAGCCCAATAGTAGTTTATGAAAAGAAGCAGAAGGATGAAATAAGGATATGTGTAGATCTCAGGAAGTTGAAAGATGCCTATGTGCATGATCCCTTCCCAACTCCATTCATCGATGAGGTGTTGGATAGTGTTGGTGGCCAAGAAGAATATTTGTTTACTGATGGATTCTCTGGGTACCATCAGATCAAAATCACACCCGAGGATAGAAGTAAGACGACCTTCACAGTCGAGTGGGGATGCTTTCAATACACTCTAATGTCTTTTGGGATGAAGAATGCGCCGACAATATTTTTACACATATTCATTGTGACGTTGAAGGATTTCATTCATAAATTTTTGGAGGTATACTTTGATGATTGGATAGTGTTTGGATTGGTAGAGCGCCATGTGGAAAGTCTATGCTTGATGCTAGATACATGTTGGTGTTACTAGATCACACTCAATCTAAAGAAATGTTTGTTCTGCATCACTTTTGAGATCTTATTGGGTCATGTGGTATGAAAACAAGGCTTGATGGTATAGCCTGTGAAGATTGTGGTCATAATCAATTAGGAGGTGCCAAGGAGTGTAAAATAGCTACGAGCAATGCTGGGTCATACAGGATACTATAGGAAATTCATCAAGAGCTATGACCAGATCACTACGCTGATGGAAAAACTATTAAAGGAGGATGTTACATTTTGTTGGAATGAAGAATTTCAGAAGAGCTTGGATTTTCTAAAGGATAAAATGGTTACCATGTCGATCCTAGTCTTCCTGGATTGGAAGAAGGAATTTCATGTGCATGTGTATGCATCATGTAGTGTGCTGGGAGTAGTAATGATACAGGTCGATGAAGGGAACTTGGATCATCCTATAGCATTCGCAAGTAGGAAGTTGTCCAAAGCTGAGAAAAGTTATTCCATGACAGAGCGTGAAATATTAGCTATGGTATACGCGCTTCAGAAGTTTAGGCATTATTTGTTGGGCTAACATTTCAAGATGTATACAGACCATTATACATTGAAATACCTGGTCAACAAGCCTGTGTTGGGGGGGAAGATATGTAGGTGGCTATTGTTGTTCCAGGAATATGATTTTGAAGTCATTATGAAACCAAGATGATTGAATTCAGGACCGGATCATCTATCATGCATTGAAACTGGAGAAGAGCCTACTAATTTTGAGGAAAGATTGCTTGATGCATAGCTCTTTACAATGTGTGTCATGGAC
The DNA here is from genome assembly GCA_000404065.3 of Pinus taeda. Lineage (NCBI taxonomy): Eukaryota > Viridiplantae > Streptophyta > Pinopsida > Pinales > Pinaceae > Pinus > Pinus taeda. Next base: position 31,297 of record APFE030358903.1, on the reverse strand, counting down.
AGTCACTTTGTATATATTATACACTTCTTTATGATAGGAATGGCTCTAGAAGGATATAGAAGTCAACGGAAGAAGGAATTGGTGGTGTGCATGATAGACTTTCCTATCATTGTAGGGCACTTGTACAAGATGGGTGTTGGCTTGAGGGGGCCTGACCTAGGTTCTGCGTCAATTATCCAAACAAAGCCCTACACTATTGGCCCTTTCGACATTAGCCTATAGAGCGTGGACCGGAGTCTCACCCAAAGTAGTATAGGGGGATGCTGGAACCAAGTTTATACACCTTGAGATGGTCGTGATGTCATTTCATTCCCTTTATTCCTGTCTTCACGTAGGTCACTTTGCTCTAGGGCTTGGCAGATGATCCCTATATTTCATCCTTCAATGCCTCCATGAAAGGGTATGAGTGTCCTTTTTGTATCCATAGCCCTAAATCTAGACACTTTCGTATTGCTAAGGCAACATACCGTGCACATTCCTTAACTAGTCTAAGTGTCTTACTTAGCTTATTAGATACTCACTATTCACCCCATGTAAATAGATATTATTATATGCATTCAGTTATCCAACATAATCATACACATTCTCACATCACATAAGCATTATAAAGGAAATTCATACATAAAATGATAAGATGCATTAATCATAGCAAAAAGTCAAAGACATAGAAATTGCAGAATACTCATCTTTATTGATATCTTCCAAGTGATTGCAAACTCTATCGACCCTGCGCACATAGCTACAGGGGTCCGCACACTCAGCTACGAACTTCTACCCTAGCCCTCTATGCACTCAGTTGCAAGGCCTCTACCTACACTACGACTTCAAACTTAGAATTCTATCTCAGAGCTATGACTCTCTTCCATTCTTGATGATTCCAACTACTTAGAGCTTAGCTTCCTTATACAATCCCATGGTCTGCAGACCATGGGTAGATCTCTTACAACCAAATTTGATTTACAAAACTAAGGGTGGACAACCCTTTATGAATTATGACACCTTCGTGCTCGACAACCACAAAATGTGGATTCTTTACAAGTTTATTATAAAATTTGACTCAAACATGGGCTTTTAGCCCCAAAACTATCCATTGGGGGATCTCGTTCCCAACGAGCCCCCAACACAAACATCATGACTTTCCCTTGAGTCACTCAATATGCATGGAAATATTTGCACGAAGCCCTTCTAGCTCAACTCACATGACCTGAACCTCAGCCATGCATTGTGCAACCACCTGCTTTACATCTTCCATTGTCTGCTTAGTCACTGCTCCTGCATTGTTAGCTTGAAGCTTTTGTTGCATTCCCTACAGAGTTACAAGCTTGCCTTCAATATTTCCTGTCATTGCATAAGCCTCGTCTAGCTAGGGCTTTAGTCTCACCTTGAGCATTGCTTCCTTGTGCAGTGCTGCGTCCACCTGTTCCTTCAGTTGCTTGGCCTCCTGCAGCTTGGCTAGTATCTGTGTCAGCGCGATGGTTCGTGTTGTGCCCTTGACCTCATCGTAGTGTTGTTGTATCTCTCGTGCTTCCGTCTCTAACCTCTGTACATTGGGGTCCTCCTGCAAGCCTTTTAGGACCTCAATGACTACTCAAACAATTGTGTGCAGTCTTCTACTGCACTATCTACCGCCGCTACTACCTCTGTGATAGTGGTCGCCCACTGTTCCTTCTCTTCTAGTAGAGTTGAAGGCTAGGCCCTCAACTCTAATTTTGTCATTTGCAGGTTCAACTCTAATTGAACCCGCGTCATCTCAGTCTGTGTGTTGCACACCCTTATAGCCAACTTATGGATGTGTACCTTGACTAGCTCCTCTTCCGAAATGGCCAACTCTGGGACCATTCGACATGCCTCCTCAATGACTTGCATAATCCACTTACTTTGATTGGTCACTTTGGTCTCAGTGGCGAGGGCAACATTTCACTATAGGGCCATCTGCTTGTTATTGATCCACTATTCACTGATCACCTGGAGGGTGCGGTGCTCTCAGGCACTCAGTTCTACAATTACTCCATCTTGTAAGAGGTGGAGTGCTTCACGCGGGAGCACTCCCAAATTCAACCCTACTCCCTTTAGGGCCCTAACACTGGGCTTATCAGCCTCATTTTCTATGATTAGTGCTCCATCAGGAAACACTATTGCACTAGAGGCCTTCATGCACAGATATCGACAACCTCTGATGTGCCGATGGCCAGACTGGTAGATACCATGCTAGTCTGCGATGCGCGGGTTTGCAACTCCTGCAACCCTATCGGGATAGCCGCTAGGATGATCTGTTGCTATTTTTAAAATTTTTGTAGGGCCTTTGTAGTGACATCCCTCATTGTGTCACCAATATCATGCAAGTCACCCTTTGTTAATGTGATGGGGTCCAGTGAGGTCTTGGTCGCCTTTGACCTCTTCCTGGGCACTCCCTTCTCTAGCTCCCTTGGGAACTTGATGAGAGAAAACATCTCTTGAGGGTTTGCTTCATGCTATTCTGTTTCTTCCTCTCATTTCAGGTAAAGGTGACCTCACGCCTTTTTCAGAGCCCTACTCTATTCCACCTGTCTTCTTTCCTTTTTGCTGCACAGCCTTGCGCTCCACCTTAGCCTTATCAACAACCTCCTCCTTCCTCTTTTTGGGCATTTGTGTCATCTTAAGCTTAGTTTCTTGATTTTTCTTCTGCACAGTGGACTTGCTCCCACCCACCACCAAGTCTGTTGTAGAGTGCCACTCCATCGGCCATTGATCAAGCACCGCATCAATGGCGTCATCTGCTGGCAAATAAGGCAAGTCGTACCAATTTTGTGTAGGGTCCTTCCACACCCTGACGGATACTTGATGGAAGTCAACTTTGAATTCAGCATAGCCCTGTAGGTTAGCATACACCGTAGGCAACAGTCGCGCATTATGATTGATGGCCATCTGAATGTTCATTTCCATCAAGATCGAAAAGATCTTATTGTCCCTGACTCATTGCGCATCCTTGGTCACCCACAGCGAAGCATACTTTGATACTTCGGGGAGGCATGGTTGTCGTCTAGCAGCTCCCATGCTACCAACACAATTGACAACAAGAGCCATGCATAGTGGAACATCCTGATGACCTCTTGTGCTTCATGGCAGTTTGCCAGGAACTCTTCGTGAAGGTAGCCCAACTAGTTGAACTGGACTCCTTTAGCACATTGTGCTACTAGCACGACAATAGGTGCCGAAACCTCATTCGCGCGACACTTCCTCATCACCTTCCCCACTAAGATCTGTGTGGCTACCTTCACAGCGGGGTCGTAGATGCTGGATATAGCATATCCGCACAGTTTATTCACCAGTTTAATTTTTTTCGTCGATTCTACAAGAGCTTGCTCGCCACCTTTTCCGCCAAAGATCATGGTCAGATTCTCTCCTATATAGGGCAGTCACATTATCCGATGAATCAATCTATTTATGATGGGTATCATCTCCTCCAGCCATAGACACCCATCAGGAACCAAGCATAGAAGCTCCTTGATGACCAACACTATCACTGGGGTGCGGCTATAGTGCAGCACCTAGAGAAAGTTGAGCAATATTGATTTCTCTACTCCCTTAAGCCACCTCCATGGCTCTAATGCATTCATTCCCATATTCATATAAATGATGTGGCGCATCAGCTGCTCGGTCGCTAGGTGTGGGAACTTCTCATGGTCTACCAAGTCCTAGTCTTCAGGTTTCAGCAGCGGCACTCATGCCAAGCACAGACCATCGAAAACAATTTCGTCCGACAGCAGAGGGGTTTGCAAGGGAGTATTACTCTTATCAATGTCCTTTTTCTCCTTGGACTTAGGCTTGTGTGGAGGGACATACTCCGACAACTGAGTACTACGGTCTGCACCCTAGGCTTCAACCTCCTCGACTTCAACTCCCACATCCTCATCATCCATTAGGATGTCTTTAATGTCTTCTCCTCTGGTTCTAATTTTATGGCCTTACCTTTCTCCAGTGTGGTGGATTTTGGTTAGTTTCTCCTTGGCGATTCATGCACCAGTATGGTAGGCTGCTTTCCCTTCTTGCCCTTCGAGGTTTCTTCGTTTGGGTTTGGCTTTGGTCTCAATGTCCTTGGTGATTTAAGGACCTCTTCCAGTACTTTGGCCACTTCGAGAGAAACTACTTTTGCCTCTCTTTCCATTTCCTGTGCCATCTCCTCTACTACTTGTTTGGTATTTATAATTTCTATGGGTGCTGACATAACGATTTCTAGTAGTGTTTGCAATGTCTCTAGAAAGTTTACAAATGTGGGAATCTCTTTGAAAGCTTCGAAGAATTCTCGGTCCATGGGTGTTTGAGAGCTCAAAAATTCAACTCTCAAAATGCTAAGTGTTTTTGGCTGGGTAGCTACTTGTTCAAATCTGATCGTTCCCCCCAAATTTGCTTCATTAATGCTGGATTGGCAATATATTTTCAAGGATATGAGCCATAAACTTCATCTTAAATGTTTGCCACCCATTCCCTTTGGCCTCACTTATACCGTCAAATCATGAACAATGACTTTAATGGTCACTTTCCAACTGACCTGTGCGATTTCTCCTTGGGTATTACAGCTCCCTTTGCACTGCTGCAGACCCTGTGACACTTCCTTTCTTCACACCATCCTCCAATCATGCAGCTCCGCAACCTAGGCAATGTAGTTTATAGTCCCGTGCCTCCTCTTAGCTAGCTGGAGTGCTAAGACTGTGCTACCATCATATAGTCGCATGGCTGTACCTCTCCTCCATTGATAATTTCCTTAATGACATAGGGCCCTAACCAGTGCATCTTGAACTTCCCTGGAAATTTATCAAACTTACTATTATATAACAAAATCAGGTCATTTACCTTAAAGGTGCGCAACTTAATATGTCAATCATGCCAGGTTTTTTTGCGCTACTTTTGAACCTGTTGGTGAAATCTAGCTAGAAATCTCTCTTCCTCAAGCTCATCCAGCTATGTGAGCCTCTCATCCGATGCTCTGTGATCCGTCATACCTATGATCACCGCTATGCACAGAATAGCCACAATATATTCCATAGGCATTACCGCTTCAACCCCGTAGACAAGCCTAAAGGGGGTTTGACCAGTCAACTTCTTGCATGTCATTTGATAAGCCCATAGTATTGCGGGTATGCGTAGGTCCCAATCGCTTCACTAAGCATTGCAAACCTTGGTCAACATGTTTTCGAGCACTTCATTGAATTCTTCCACTATCCCATTAGCCTGCAGGTGATAAGGCATGCTCTTCTAGTGATATACCTAAAATTCCTTCATCAGAGCGCTGATTGTCTCATTCAGAAAGTGCATACTGTGATCAATCATCAAGGTCTTTGGAAAAAAAAAATCATGTCAATACATGCACAAAGAGGAAATTTGTAGTGGTTACGCCTCTAGAATCCTTTACAGGCTATGCCTCAGCCCATCGAGTCAAATACTCCATCGCGGTGATAATGTACCTTGCTCTTGTCTTTCCTTGTGGCTAAATGGGTCCCACAAAATCTATCCCCCACTTCACAAAGGGTTGCAATATCATTTGTGGATTCAAAGGCATTTCATCCCTCCATGATGGCCTGCTAGTCCTCTGACACACATCACACATCTTTCAATACGGTTTTGAGTCTCGATGGAGGGTGGCCACCACAACCCTACACATAGAATCTTCTTTGCAGTTTCTTCTCTACAGTTTCTCTCCCGGGATAATGTCCTGCAATGATGCTCCCATGAGTGTTTGCAAGAATGCTACTTCTTTCAAACTTGGGTACATACTATTGCAATATCTCATCAAACCCCATTTTGTGTAGATGCCCAACAATGACAGAAAAACCTGCCACATGCACCACTAATTCCTTCTTCTGCTGGATAGTGTATCCTTCTAGTGTATCCTCAAAATAACCATTCATGACATGCACTATAGATAGTTGCGTGCTAGACAATCCTTCTTTGAAATTAGTGGGTTCCTCCTCTGTTTCAATGCGTGACATATGGTCTGGTCCCGCGTTCAGTCTTCTAGGCTTTACAATAACTTCAAAATCATACTCTTAGAAAAAGAAGAGCCACCTGCAGATTCGCCCCCCCAACACAGGCTTATTGACCAGGTACTTCAGCATGGGGTGATCTGTATACATCGTAAAATGGCCTCCCAGCAAGTAGTGTCTAAACTTTTGAAGCACATACACCATGACCAACCCTTCACGCTTGGTGGTGGAATAGTTCTTCTCTGCTTTGGATAATATTCACCTTGCAAATGTGGTAGGATGTTCCAAGTCTTATCCCCCAACCTGTGTCAATACTACTCCAAGTGTTATACATGACACATCGACATGGAAATGAAACTCCTTCTCCCAATCAGAGAAGACTAAAATCAGCGTTGTGACCATCTTTTCTTTCAATAAATCCAAGCTCTTCTTACAGTCCTCATTCTAGCAGAATGTGACATTCTTCTTCAACAACTTTACCATAGGCGCAGTGATCTGGGCATAGCCTTTGATAAACTTTCTGTAATACCCCGTATGTCCTAAGGTAGCACGCAACTGTTTTATACTCCTTGGCACCTCCAAGTTCAGTATCATTGCAATCTTCATGGGGTCTACCATCACTCCCTATCTGCAAACAACATGACCCAATAGGGTCCGAAAAGCAACACAAAATAGACACTTCTTTAGGTTGAGTGTGACATGATATCTTCAATAGGTATCTAGCATCAGGTGCAAGCTTTCTACATGGCATTTTACCAACCCAAACATAGTCCAGTCATCAAAGTATACCTCTAGGGACTTATGAATAAATTCCTTGAAAGCAACAACAACTACGAGTGATAAGATCACAGGCACATTCTTCAATCCAAACGGCATTACAGTGTACTGAAAACAACTCCACTCAGTTGTAAAGGTTGTCTTGCTCCTATCCTCTGGCACAATTTTGATTTGATGGTACCCAAAGAACCGGTCAGTGAAGGAATATCCTTCCTGGCCACCTACATTGTCCAACACTTCATTAGTGAACAAAGTCAAAAAAGTATCATGTACGCAAGCATCATTCAGCTTTCTGAGATGCACGCATATCCTTATTTCATCCTTCAGCTTTTTCTCCTGTACCACCATTGGGCTTACCTAGTCAGATTCTTCCATAGGCTCAATAATACCTACTGTGATCATCTTGTCTAGCTCTAAGCAGACCTTTTCCTTATACTTCGGATTGAGACGATAAGGAACTTGCTTAACCAATTTTGCATTGGGATTCAATGTGATCTTAGACATTCCTATGTCCTCGATTATCCCCTTTAGATCCGTAAACTTGCTAGGGAATAAATCCTAGTATTCACGGAGAAATTCAATGACCTTATCCACTGCTGTGTCATCCCATTAGTCTCCATTCACGAATTTGGGTTCTGCCTGAGTACTAATGTGTACCTATTTTGTTTTCAACAATGTGGTTATATCAGGATTCTTAATCTGCGGTCCTTCAACCTTGCGGTGACCTTTTGTTTCAGGGATGTTAATCTTTCGTGGATCCTTGTCCTCTTATTTATCAGTTACATTACAACATTCTAGTGAATGACTCAGGTGAGTAGTCCATTCAGGCTAAATCAGGTCTAAAGGATTCGGCGGTATCCTAAAGATTGCTTTTTTCACCTCTTGTAGCACTTCATCAATACTGTCAAACCCGTCCTCGAAACTGAATGTCATCATGAATCCTTCACCCAGAATATCCCATTCAATTGTCCCATGGTGTAGCTCTGTTTCTACATACTAGTTCATTAGAACAATATCCAGGGTATGACAGAACAAGTGCACCCATTCAGGTTGGGGCTTCTCTCCATAAGCCTAAGCCCATTTGGCCAAGTGTGCACGCGGATCATCTTGCCCATCATACTTGTTTGTCTTTCACATCTTCTACTTCCCAAAGCGATTTCTCATCATTATCCTACATTCACACCAATCATCAAAGCTTCCCTTGTGCATAACCCACCACTTTGCAGGCGTAGCATGCAGTGCCCAGTCTAATGCCTGGAAGCATTGCTTTTCGGGTACCTCCCTCTCAAATGCATCCAGAAAGATATCTACATCATTCACGCCATTATAAGTAGGTAGATTTCTTTCCTCTGATGACATAAAGCATAGTGACCAGGTCATCATGTTACAACTTAGTGTGGTTACTTCGTGTAACCGATTCTGCCAATGCTCTAGTTCTTCATCAGAGTCTGACGTGCATGAACTCTCACAATCCCACGTAATTCATCCATCTGCGATGGGATTCACCCAATCTTGGTCTTGTGTTGTTATCTTATAGATATATTCTAGATCATCATCACTCTCGTATTTGTGGACCGGTTCAGTATGCGCTATCTTTCACCAGGATCTAGGGGTACTATTACCCACAACGATTTCTTCTCAAAGATCATCTTTTGCTTCTTTAGGCTAATTAACACATTCATATTAGTGGCCCAGTTAATTCCCAAGAACACAGGATAGGGATTGTTGCCATCCACTATCTCTATTACTTCAAAATCAGCCAGCGCACTCGCACCTTCAATATCCATAGTCACCCCCTATAGCCGCCCCATGGGGATGATCTTCTCTTGATTCGCCATCCTTAGCTGAATTAGAGACTATTGCAACATGGGTCTCCTAATCCATTCCCAAGTCTTCTTTGGTAGGACGTTCACATCTGACCCTAAGTCCAAAATAACCTAATCCATTTAACACTCTCCTCTTTGCACGGTCAGAGTCATCTACCATCCCGTCCTTATTTTATGCTTGCCAATCTTGCGTACTAATCACGACTCACCTAGAGATTTTCTAGCACATCTATTTATTAGCTCTTATAACCCCTTCATAGCCTTACTATCATGCAAGAACTTCATACAAGTCTCTAGGAAGGTTGTGAGCATAGAAGGGTCCATCTCTTAATCAGGCTTATCCTTTCTCCCTGAGGTGGAGGCCTTAGTGAATCTCTTCTTAGCTTCCACGAAGGTTTCTAGTGTGTGCTCCAAATCAAACTCAGCCTCCTTCATTGGAGATTTGTGAACCCATGTACTATCTTCTGGTTGTTTCCCCTTTTCATATCCTGATGCAGTTCCACTTCGGAGCACTATGTTCATGTTTGGATCCTCTTCATGTGGCTCAGACCTCATCATCTGCAGGTTCTAAGTTAGCGGAGGTGGTAGCGCCCCTTTGTCATGTATCCTAGCTATCAAAATAGGGCAGTCTTCCATTTCATGGTTAAACATAGTGCAATACTTCCATGACAAACATGTTGGGTTAGTTCAATCGCGGGACTAATGTCTTGGTCCTCTACGATTGTAGTAGATCAACTATCCTTGACCTCTGCCAGGTCCTCCTCTGCTTCAGCCTCGTCTGCACCCCTGAAAGCCTATCCACGCCATCCCTGCACTCTGGTTAGGGGGCTGCATTTCATCTTGAACCCTATAGGTGGTAGTTCTATCCATCATTAATTAATAGATCCTAGAGTTGCACTCATCATGCCCTACCGACCTACAAAAGTTGGAGAACAGTTGTTGCGGTGCCTATACAAAATTTTGCAACAAATGATAGTTATCTATGGTATGTTTTCTTGCTACTTGACAAATAATGCACCACAGTGTAGGCCCTGTGCTTAGTCTTGCTTGAGCTTCCAGCCTCAAAGGAATTAGTCCTCCTCTTGCAATATAGTTTGCAAAGACCAGACAATGGTATTTTTCATGCCCTGACTCTTGCATTTCAGGCACCATACCTCTTCGCACACCTCTGTTCGGACTATTCTATTCTGCTTCAAACTTTGCATCTCAAGGCAAAGATTTTTTAGTTGTGCATGGATCTGTTGAATCCCTAGATTTAGATCTTGCATCGGGGTTTCTTGTAGCCTCATTGCAATCTCCAAGGCCTTTCACTGGGTCATTATCTTCTGTTGTGACAATGCAACTCTTAAGTGTGCTAGTGGCAAAGCCAGAAACCACTCATGATGTAGTACATCTGTTAAGTTCATGTTAGCTACATAGATGGTACACTTCAACCTCTGATCAAGTTCCCAAGGTGTCTCACTTGGTTGCATCATGATTTCTTTGAACCACACAATTGACTATGCTTGAAATTTAGGCCTACTGAATTCTCTATTCAGTGTTGTCTAGATGTCTGCTACTCCAGCATTCGGGTAATCATTAGCGTACTTGATATACTAGGTTAGCATGTGATCTTGAAAAGAACTAACCAATATTTCCTTCTTCATGTTATCATTTGTAATGCCCTGAGCCTCCCATACAGCTTTTACAACGAACCAGAATTAGTCTGGGTCCTTATTTCCCAAGCCTTTGAACAAAGGTAGCTTCACTAAATTTTCCATACTAAACTGCGGTGGAGGCGGAGGTGGTATGGGTGAAGTCATAGGTGATGATGGAGAAGTTGGAGGTGGTGTGGGTAGAGGTGGTATTCACAGGAATCCTTTCCTTATTAACTGAATAGCACTTCGCGGAGAAACCTGAGTTATTCCCTCTTCGTCACCTCGTAGAGGTGAAATCAATAAACTATATTTAGGACCCTTTTTTCCTTCATTTCTATAAGTTTTTCTACTTCATGTAGCTCCAAACATCAAGGTAGCCACATAACCCATTTTTCGCACAATAGCATTTTAATCCAGGTATTCAAAGATTTTATGTACTTACCTCGCGGTCCTTTGAAAAAGCGTCGCTCCGCCTCGTTGTAGCTGACTGAGGTGTTGACCACAAATTCAGTTACAAATCCTCCTATGATGTGATCGAGCCAATGATCAACAGCGTAGGCGATATTATCCTCCAATGCTTCCAACCTTCACACTCGCTCTAGGGTCCACACAATAGGATCATCAAGTTTCCATCTTCCTTGGCTATCTGCTAGCTTCACGATCCACTCGTATAACTCAATTGGAAAGGAGAAAAAAAAGATTTCATGGATCTCTGTATGTGGGAACCTATCCAGCCACTGTTCCTTTGTCATTCGCGGGTTTTTGTTCTCCTGCGCCACGAATTCATGGATCTTCCTATCCAGCCAGTCATCAATCTCTTTCTCAGTTAGATTCCAGTGATACGACATCACACATCTTTTATGCAGATTCTAGTCTCAGCAATGGAACCATTTGTTGGCTTGAGGGGACCTGACCTAGGTTTTGCATTAATTAGCCAAACAAATCCCTACACTACTGCCCCTTTCAGCATCAGCCCATAGAGCACGGACTGAAATCTCACCTAAAGCTGTATGGGGGGATGCTTGAACCAAGTTTCCACATCCTGTGATGGTCATGATATCATTTTATTTCCTTTATTCCTATCTTCGCACATGTCACTTCACTCTAGGGCTTGGCAGACGAGCCCTCTATTTCGTTCTTCAATACCTCCGCGAAAGGGTACCACTATCCTCCGTAGAGCCTTAGCCCTCAATCTAGACACTTTCACGCTGCTAAGGCAGCATACCGTACATATTCCTTAACTAGTCTAAGTGTCTTACTTATCTTATTAGATACTCACAGTTAGCCCCGTGTAAAGAGATATTGTTATATGCATTCAATTATCCAACATAATCATACACATTTGCGCATCACATAACCATTATAAAGGAAATTCATACATAAAATGATAAGATTCATTAATCAAAGAAAAGATATAGAAATTTCAGAATACTTCTCTTTATTGATATCTTCCAAGTGATTACAGACTCTATCCACCCTATGCACATAGCTGCAGGGGTCCGCACACTCAGCTACGGACTTCTACCCTAGGCCTATGCACACTTAGCTACGGACTTCTACCCTAAGCCTCTGCGCACTCAGCTGCAAAGCCTCTACCTACGATACAACCCAAAACTTAGACTTCTCTCTTAGAGCTACAACTCTCTTCCATTCTTGATGATTCTAACTACTTAGAGCTTAGCTCTTTTTATACAATCCCATAGTCCGCAGACCATGGGTATATCTCTTATAGCCGACTTTACTTTACAAAACTAACGATGAACAACCCTTTATGACTTATGACACCTTCGCGCTCCGCGACCAAAAAATGCGGAGTCTTTACAAGTTTATTACAAAATCAAACATGGGCTTTTAGCCCCAAAACTGCCCTTTGGGGATCCTATTCCCAAAAATGGGATCAGATGAAATATTGAAACATTATGTGCCAGAGTTTAAATGAAACAACATCCTTCCTGAGGCTCATGGCAGAGCTATGTGAGGTCGTTATGCAAGAAAATCAATAGCGCAAAAGATTCTATGCGCTGAGTTGTGGTGGCTGACCTTGCATAAGGATTCAAAATCATATTGTAGGGCATGCGATGCATGCCAAAGGACTAGAAAACCCTCGAGGAGGGATGAGCTACTACTGAATCTGTAGATATCATTACAACCCTTCGAAAAGTGGGTGATTGACTTTGTGGGACCAATTCAGCCTCCAGGAAAGAAGACGAGTGTGTGGTACATCATCACCGCAACTGAGTATTTAACTGGATGTGAAGAGGCATAGCCTGTGAAGGACTATACAGGAACAACAATAACAAAATTCATTTTTAGAATGTGTACTGACAAGGTTTGGGTGTCTGAATATTTTGATGAGCAATCGTGGTATGCATTTTCTTAATGAAACGATCAACGCGCTGACGGAGGAATTTTAGGTTTACCATCTGAAAGGTATACCTTATCATCCATAAGCTAATGGGATGGTGGAAGTTTTTAATAAAATATTGGAGAGAAAGCTAACAAAGGTTTGAAATGCTCAAATAAATGATTGCGATGTATGTGTACCAACAGTGCTATGGGCTTATAGAATTACTTGCAAGAAGTTGACTGGACAAATGTCATTCAAGCTAGTTTATGGTGTAGAAGTTGTGATGCTGATGGAGTAGATTGTACCTAGTCTACACATAGTGGAATTCACATGAATGGTGGATTGTGGAGCCCTGGATGAGATTCTCACACAACTAACAGAGCTTGAATAGGATAGATTTCTAGTTGGATTCCATCAACAAGTTCAAAAGGAGCGTGAGAAGGCATGGCACGATCTGCACATCAAACTGTGCACCTTCAAGGTAAATGATTTAGTTTTATTATATGAAAGCAAGCTTGAGTAATTTCTAGGAACATTTAGGATGCATTGATTGAGGCCATATGTCATCAAGGAGATTACCGATGGTGGAGAAGTTCAGTTGGTAAAATTAAATGGAGAACCCTTCCTAGGAAAGGTGAATGGCAGCCAATTGAAGCCATACGCCAGTGATCCGGCTAGATGACTACATGATGGAAGCATGGTCTTAGCACTCCAAGCAGCTAAAAGGAGGCGCGAGAATATAAAATACACTGCCAGAGTTGTGGAGTTTTGCGATTGGGCAACTACACGGAATGAAGGAATGTCACAGTGTTAGTAGAAACGTGCAGGGAGCTACACTATCAAAGAAGGGACCGCATAGGGCAGTTAGAAAATGATAATTATGGTCACTGTTCATGATCTGACAATGAAAAAATGGCTAAATGGAGCAAGGGGTGACATTTAAGTTGAAATTTAAGGGCAATATCTTTGAAAATATTCTACCAATCTAGCATCTGTGAACAAATTTGGGGGGGAATGGTCAAATTTGAATTCAAAAATGCCTATATATTACAGGTGTCTAGCGAGCGAAAAACACTTGGCATTTTGAGAATTGAGGTGTTGAGCTCTCAGGCGCACATGAACCGTGAGAAATTTGAAGCTTTGATAGCGAGTTTAGTGTTTGATAGGTTGCCAAAGGAAACACAAGAGTTTTTTACTAGCATCATGTCGACGCTCGCAAAAACCGTGAGCGCTAGAGAAGCAATACCAGAGGTAGAGAAGGTATCTGAGGAAGCTACCCTAGGGATAACAAGTGTCAAAGTACCTAAAGGGGTACCTAGATCGCCAAGGTCACCTAGGCCAAGGCCTGCACTGACCAAAGAAGGTTCGAAAATGAAGAAAGATAAGCAGAAATCGACACTGCCAATGCGCGTGTCAGCTAGAAAACACCCGCAGAAGGAAAAGCCCACCACACAGGAGAAGGGCAAGGCAATTGACCTGGAACATAAAGAAGACAGTGAAGAAATCAATATTGGTGGGGAAGACATTGACATCGGGGTAGAGTACATTGATGTTGAAGGGTCCGATCCTATCTCTAAACTGCCAGAATACATTCCTCCGTGCTAAGGCAAGGCAGAGGTCCGAAAGGACATTGATGAGAGAAAAGTCACACTGCGCACACCATTGCTACCAGACAAGGTTTCATTTGAAGGACCGTGCCTGCCGCACATCCCCAATTTAAAGCTGGAGGATTGGGATTTTCCTTATATAGAGCACTTGCCCCACTTAGCAATCGATTCATGCACCGCGTCTTCTATAAGGAATTTGGTGTGACCACATTAGAGCCAAGGAAGTGGTTAAAAGGGGCAGACAATGTAGGACTTCCAAACATGCTATGGGTGTTGCATTACAACCACACACCCATAACCATTATAGTGATCAAGAAACTACTATGCTTGGTTCACAATGGGTGCCTGTGGTTAGTAGAACCAATACTGATCATTGACATGGTGATCCATAGGATCACTTGGTTGTCGCATTCAAGATTAAATTTGACCATGGAATTTGGTGGAAACACAGGTGAGCATGACCTCACTGAGAAAATGATGGAAAAATTTAAGCTCTTCAAGAAGCTACATGGTTGCTCCATTTCTAGTATAACTGACCCTGCGGTCAAAGTAGCCACCTAGATCCTAGCCAGGAAAATTATGAGGATGTGTCGTGTAGATGAAGTGCTGGCATTGGTCGTATCATTAATAGCCCAATGCATGGAGGGTGTGCAATTCAATTGGGCATGATACCTCTGTAGCGAGTTCATCGCGAACTACAGAGAGGCATAGGATCATAACAAAACTTTTCACTATGCATGGCTGCTACTATCCGTAGTATTGGTTGCATGGGAGTTACCACAGGATAGTCAATTTCCTCCGATTGCACATGATTTACGGGAAGCAGCAAAGTTCGCTTCACTCTGGGCCACCAAGGACCCCCAAAGGGTCAAGGATAGCAAGATATATTGGAGCTTAATGGAGATGAGTATCAACAAGGCCATTAACCACAAACCGAGGTTATCACTGATTGTCTTCAAATAGTTGGTAGGGTATGTGGATTTCAAGGCATAATTCCATTGTGTCTCCATGTGAGCGTGGAAGGACCGTGATCAAAATTGGTATGACCTTGCATACCTGGTGTCACGCGGAATCAGTCGATATTGCAGACAAGACAGACCTTCCTAGAATCTAATGAAGACCTAATGACAAACAAACCAACCAGACACTATCTTTCTCTAAATGCGCTTTATAAATGATGGCAAACAAATGTGTTTAAGAGCCTACCTCATGTCCAACGCAAGTTCGTAGATGCCTTCGCTCCTTTGATCCAAGTAAGTTCCTTCGTCACAAACCTACAAGCACAAACAAGGCAAACAATTAAATAGCATCTGAATATCCAATATTATAAAACATATTTAACATGAAAGTCAAGGAGTCCATGAAACAAATAGCATAAGATACTTGTTGAGAAAAATGAGCTTGATTGTATTAATTCAAAAGAAAAGAACCTTACAACCTTTACCTTGACGTTGTACAAGCTCCTTCCAAGGTCCAACAAGTGACAAGCTTCACTCACTCCCTAATGGGGCCAAAAAGGTATGTGATCTCTCCTCTTAAGCTCAAATAGGAAGTCTTGATTTCACTAGCATTTACCCTCAAAATTTTAGCTTCTATCCTCTCTGGCCACTGACCCAATGCCTCAATTTATAGTGCAATGGAGATCAGTCACCAGCTCCTCCTTCAAAGGGATAGAGTCCTTCTTCAAAGGGATAGCTCCTCTCAACAAGGGATTAGTTCCTCCTATGATGGGATGCATGAACCACTTGGAGCGAACAATCCACGTAACAAATGCTTCTAGAAAACTCTAGAATTAACCCAAGATGAGTTTTTTAAGATAAAGATTGCGCCTTTTGACTTTTACAGGGGTACGCACCTTCCCCTTTACATACAGAGTGTATAAGTACGCAGATATCTTGAACAAAAGGTGCGGGCCCGCAGGCAAAAGTAAGAGAAAGTGCGGAACCAGAGTTATATCGCTTTTTTGATGTCTTTATCTCTTTTCTCAAGCTTGTTTTGAAGTGCTGAGGTTTAAGACTTGCTTAGGACGCTGGTATAGGTGATGATAGGCCTACACCGACTGCAAATAATCAAGGTGACAATATTTTTGTGTAACAGATTGCCCCCTAAAGTGCAAAGTCTGTAGTATATGAGGATTTTTTTCATTTTTCATATAGTAAGAGTGAAGTGCTTTATCATTTCGAGGATCATCTTGCGGAGAGCCCGGTTGGAACTTGTAAAAACATTCAATGCAAAATATATATATGAGGTCATATCATCGCTGAGGTAGGCATTCCCATACTCAGATAAAAACTGACTAAGAGACTGAAAACTGACTAGAAGACTAACTACTGCTCTGATATAGGAATGATCTCGTAACAAATCATAAGTACAGACACATGTGGACACAGTATGGACGCAGCCATCTGTTTATGAATAGTCCATAATATAATGAATACAAAATTCCTCGCAACCTGGATGGTGGAAACTAGATCCAGGGTCTTCATTTCTACGTCCCGAAACAGTACGATTTTATCCATGCGATTGAATGTGTCGAAGTCGAACATGGTAGAAACCGCTTGATTACCAGTCAATGATGTAAACTGTTAACAAGCGTGAGAGAAACCACCAATAATGACAATGGCTCTCAAAGTACTCGGCACAATCCATGAAATGTGATAAGATGTGTTGATGTCGAACATGTCACGGAATCCTTTGATCGAAAATCGATGATGTAAACTGTCGTCAAAGGCGAGAAACCTGCCATTGAGGCATGCAGATTTCAAGGTACCGACGATTCCTAGATCATCTTTCTAGATAATGAGTCAAAGTCGATAGAAAGCGATCCGTCCTAAGCAAGCTCACAACACGAAACCATAGATCAAGTTGAAGAAATTTAGTTTCAAGGACTGACTCAGGGATGGTCAAGATGGATGACAGACATTTTGCAGATGAATGGCTTATTTCCACTGAGCTCTTGAACACATAACGACACGACAGATGGTTTGGTGATGATTGACCCAAAGTTAATACCCAGAAACCGGCTGAAGACTTTCAATATGGTTCGATCAACTGTTAGGTAAAGGATTTCCCAACCCAGGTGAATGAAAGTGTCGTGTTCAAGAGTGGTTATAAAGTATGACAAACAGACTCACTTTTCTCTCTTTTCCCCCACCATTTCTGGCAAGTACCTCTTTATTTTTTACAAGCTTGAGGAGGATAACATATGCTTGATTATAAGCTCACCCTTCGGGTGAGTCCAACTTAGTTTAAATGCGAACCCTAAGAAGGAGTGGTTCATTCATGTTTGTAATGGAACAGGTCCTTTACTATCGAATTTTAACGAGTCAAGTATAGGAAAAACTCGGCGTTTTTCATTTTTAGAGAGTCTGAAAAAACTAAAGAAGACTCCAGGGTTTGACTTTTTCGTAAATTTGTGTCTCCCAAGCCCGAAAAAGTATAAAATAATACTTGAGAGAACCGCTTGATCTTTTACGACCAAGGAGTAATTTTCGTTATTAGTGTCTTTGATCCGAAAAGTAAAAAAGCAACCAAGGACACGTCGTTTTATAACCAATATCGGATTTGAAACAAAAAAAATCCGGCGATCTTTTTATGTTTTTACGGTCGAAAAAGAGCTGTAAATCGACCGTCTTTTAATTCCGTTTTAACAAGTTTAAAAGAGAAACTCGGCAATCTTTTCATGTTTTAGGAGTCAAAAAAGGGCTTAAAAGGTGACTCTGGTTGAAAAATGATCGATTTTGCCTGAGTAATCCTGTTATCTTGCACAAAAACACAAACATTACTCATACCTGCTTGAAAGGGATAAAAATGTCGAAATAATACCTTTTTAAAGTGAAACATAAAAAAATTTGAAATTTATTTACTCAAAAAACTTATAAAAAGGGGTTTTTACAATTCATTTTTACCATTCGTGATTTGGAGAGGAAATAGTACTTTTGCTTTGAAAACTTCCCGAGAGGATTGCAGAGAATCCAACCATCAGAATCGGACGCCGTCTTCACCAAGTAATCCACATCATCCTCCTCTTGTTTTTCATCCATTTAGTTTTTTATTTTAGCAATTTGTTTGATTTTTAGGAAGGTTTTTGGGCGAAAAACCCGCGCTCGAGGTACGCAGATCCACCACTACTAACCTACGGACCCCGACTTTTTCTCCATTAGGAAAAAGGTCGGGGTCCACACCTTCCCTTTAGACAAAGTGCGGTCCCACGCACTATGTCTAAAGGCAGGGTGCATACCCCGACACAAGGGTTTTCAACCAAAAATTCTCAAAATTGGACCAACAAAAAACTTTTCTAGCATGCTAAATGTTCTTTTGGCTTGATGTAGGGAGTACATCATGCTGGATTGGAGAGAACGCGAGCACGAGGATGTGGATGCAACCGCATGGAATCATCAAACTTCGCTTGATGCATTGAGGGCGTGCGAGCTGTACAAATACTGGGCCATTCATGGCATGAGGGCTCAGGTGGACTTCTTGCAGTGGATGGTTGACAGGTGGAGCGTTCAGGACCAGTGCTTCTTGATTGGTGGCCACCAGCTCGAGATTGAGCTGGAGGACATATATTTTTTGACCGGTTTGCCTAAGAGAGGCGTTGATTTGACCCTGTTTGGGGCTAGGGCGGGTGGCCAGTCCGTCGATAGCCTTCGACTAGAGTACTGCAACAGGCAGTCTCGAGATAAGGGTATAGATATCAAATACATAACCCTTCCTGAACTGAAAGTAATTACATTCACTGTTACTTGACTTTGCGGGGCTGCCGCTTTACACATTTCCACCGGATCCCAGATGTGGATGGCAGTCGATTGCTTTCAAGGCACCGCTTTCAACTGGTGCGATGCTGTGTTGGCCAACATGAAGGGCCAATTGACCAGGGCCAAGAACGGGCGACTAAAGACTTTTGGTTATGGTGCTATAGTCATCAGCTTTGGCCTGGAGCGGATTCCTATGCTCATCCCATAGCACCTCACAGTTGTTGCTGGGCATCCCCGAGAGCCTAGACTGATGCGATGGGTTGCAGTTATGGCCCATCATCCTGACGAGGGGACCGAGGTAATCCAGTTCAAACCTGAGTTCTTCCAATGGTTGGAACATCAGGTCTTTTCTATCTAGGACTTTCCATATACTGGGATTGATTTTCGTGGTGACCCAGACATGGATCTTCCTCCAGGAGAGCAGTGGGATGACTCAGGTAATCATTTTCAACTTTTCCTAATGTTAATTTTTATTTATTTTTATATCGTCTCAAAACTTATAGTAATAATGTTTTGAAGTGCAGATGTGGGTCCACAGCGACCAGTCGCTCTCTGGCCTTTCGAGAGAAGGCAACCACTTGCACCAGCTCCAGCCCCACAGGACGAGTCAAAAGAGACCTTGGCTGAGTTGGAGAGTCACCTAGAGCGCCTGATAGGGGATATTCCTGAGACGAGCATAGATGACATTCCTCGTCGGCTTTAGCGCTATGTGATTGGAGTCCCAGGACCTTTTAGGAGGTTCCTTTGTAAGGTGGCTCGTGCAGTGGTTTCGTATCGAGATCATCACCAGTGATGGGAT